>LPNX011155644.1:0-12397 GCA_001517045.1 Pseudotsuga menziesii
CATCGTGATTTCTCTCACATAGGGTTTGAGATATGAATTCATGTACTGTGGGAAGAGGTGGTGAATTTGTCCAAAACATTTTACCAAATTCAAGAAACGTGTTGTAATATAATTTAAATTGCACATGATAATGACAACAACATGTGTCACGTATAGTAATAGGTCTAACATACCATCGTTTTTGTTGCAAGAATGTAGTGATTGACATATTAATTCCATGATGATCTTCCTTGAACTTATTGAACAATTGTACTTGTGTCATTTCCATTATATGTTTTGGACAGATTTCATATACATTTCTTGATACTTTTTGTCATATCACATCCCTTGAATTTGGTGAAACTCAAGCATGTTCCAACCAATATTTATGTACAATATCTTTAACACCTTCTCCCATTCTATCTTTGTAAGGTTGTCTACAATTAATTGCCCAGCAAGCAAGTTCATCATTTTCATCTATTTGCCTTCTGAATTTAATATGTTTGTATAATTTCTTTCTTGAGGTTCCAATTGATTGTGCTAGTTGTGTCATCAAATTTTTTTGTCTAGTACTAGTTGAAACAATTGTTGTCTGAATTACTCTACGTGTAGCACTGGTATCTTTCATTCTGGATTTTCCAAATTTTTTTATTGCATCACCTATATTTTCTATCACATTATGTTTCAGTTTTGACTCTTTTGTCACCTTGTGAATACCCAATAATGGCGTAGAACCTTCTAACTTCTTGTACACCAATAAACATCTAAAAATTTGCGCTTGTCCTCGTATTGAACAATCCTTGAGAATATCACCATAAATTTTTGTAGCATGATATCATGCAACATGTATGGGTAATTTTTCTCCATATTTTCCGCAATTAATGTCTTCTAACATTTCATCGTCAATGGTGAAGTTACCTATAGATCAAATTTAATTTAATTTAACATATGTCTAAAAATACAATTCATTATAAAAAATGAATTTTGAAAATACATGATACATACATACTAGGTCCAATTTCTGGATCTTGGTTTCGATCTTCAATATTGAATTCATCAACATTAACATGTAAATCACTATTTACATCTTCAACAATGCTCTCTTTAGCTTCCATTTGTTCTTCTCGTACCCTATTTTCAATTTCCATTTCATCAATAGTGTCATGTAAATATGTTCTAATATCTTCAATTATTTCTTCTGTTTCTGCAACCCTTGCTCTTTTGGCTGTATTTTTGAGTTTTTGTTTTTCCCTATTAGCATCGTCATCACGTTTACGATCACTTTTTTTTTTACAGTTTCTTTTACTGCCCATGATTGCTTAACCTCCTTTTGAAAAACCCTTGGAAAAGAAATCATAACACCTTGTAAAGAAATCTTCTTTGTAAAAAAACTGGAAAAACAAACTCTTTGGAAAAAAACCTTATTTGAAAAAAGAACTTATATAAATATTTTGGAAAAGAAAAACTCATTTGCAAAAATACTTTGCAAAAAAACTCTTTGGAAAAAACCCATTGGAAGGAACCTAATTTGCAAAAATAGCTTGAAAAAAAAACTTTTTGAAAAAAACCCTTGCAAAGAAATAACTCCTTTGCAAAAATACCTTGAAGAAAATAAATCTTTAGAAAAAAAACCCATTGCAAAGAATTAACCTACTTTGGAAAAATATCTTGGAAATAAACTATATGAAAAAACTTCTTGCAAAGAAATAACTTCTTTTCAAAAATACTTTAGAACACAAAATCTTTGGCAAAAATGCCTTAGGAAAAAACTCTTTGAATGTACCCCTTGAAAATAAATAAGGAAAAAAATACCTTCTAAAAACCCTTTGGCAAAAGAATTATCCTCTAAAAACTCCTTCAAAAATACTTTTACTTATACAAAATGAAGAGGTGAGAAAATAATGAGTCTTTTTCGTTTTACTTATACGAAATGAAGCGGTGCGAAAATAATGAGGCTCTTTCATTTTACTTATATGAAATGAAGAGGGGCGAAAATAATGAGGCTCTTTCATTTTACTTATACGATTTTTTTTTTCGGCCAGTGAATTTTTTTTTCACTTAGTTTTTTGGCTGAACAACCTTGTTTGTAACATCTCCATTATGGAAAAAAATTGTTTGGCGGAACAATTGTTCAATCGAATAACCTCTTAAACATGTAACCTGCATAGTTTTTGGGTTTCTCCATTTTCGAAAGGTAAAATGGATGCCTTACACTACAAATCGACTGTTGGACTTGATACCTTTAGTTTCATCATTAAATCTACTTTCCGTTAGTATAGATTTTGTTGTGTATAGGTGAGATCCGATATGTTTATTTTTTTTGTTTCTTAACATGTGTCGAGTTTAGTTTCATCTCTTTCAAAATGTGGTGAAATGAAAAATATATAATTTAAAAATACACCACCATAAAAATTGAAACAAATATGGTGCACTTAATTGGAGTGTCTACTTCAAAAGGGTATTTGTAGATTTTTAAGTTTTATAGCCAATTGAGAGAAAAATGGTGCAACCAAAAACATGTTTAAAACCGACAAGGTTTTCCCATTGATTGAATTCAAAAAAATATTATAATTATTATATAGATCCGTTTGTTATAAAGTTCTAGTCATGACAATAGTATATTGTGTGTAGATTGTCGTAGCATATTTGTTTTTTGCAAAACACGACTTTAACAATGATTTTATGGGTGTAACCAAACATGACTGTTTTTTAGTCCTTTCATTTTATAAGGACACACTGCCAAACATTTCCGAAGCGACATATCAAATCTCAATAAAAAAATTAAAAAAATTATGAATAGAAAGCTAACATAATTCTCTAAAAGTTTTGTTTTTACTTGAAAGTAAAATTCTAAAAAAAAATATCACTTTTGTTCACCCAAACTTGAAAAACATGAAAAAATCAAATTTATTTTCTCATAAGACCCCCCAAAATAGACACCCATCTTCATCGATTCACCCATGATTCATATCCATGAATACTAGGTTATTTGACTAGTGGAGGGAATGGAATTGTCAAATCAAAAATTTCTGAATCCCCTGAAAATAAAAAAGGTGAAAATTGGTTCCCCTAAGAACTCAAAATTTTCCAATATTGGGGATTATTAGGATGATGAGAAAATTGGGAAAATAAAAGATCTAGTGCATGAGTTATGCTATTTATTCCCATAAAAAATCTTATAAATGAAGGGGATCGTTTACAATATGGGTGAAATGAATATCCCTTTGAAATGAGATGAAGGCCTCTCAAGCAACAACCATACATATTAAATACTAGATAAAAAAAAGGTCAATACAAAGTTAGATCGAATGATAGATGCATGAATTAATGAACCTATCAAAGAATCATATTGGATTATCCTAATGATTTTAAAATATATGAAAAATGGCTTAGTTCGTATATGTGTCATCCCTTATAAAAGAAAATGATGCTTTCCTGCATGGTCCATTTCCTACACCTTTCATAGATGAAGTATTGGAGAGCGTAGGGGGGAAAAAGTGTACTCTTTCACTTATGGATTATCTAGGTACCATCAAATAAGGATTGTGGAAGAATACTAGCAAAATACCACATTTTCAGCAGAGCGGGATTCCCTCCATTACACGGTAATGTCGTTTGGATTTAAGAATGCACCCACTATTTTCTTTAGAATAGTGGTATCTACTTTTAAAGATTTTTTCCATAAATTTATTGAAGTCTATTTTTATGATTTGATGGTCTATGGGATAGTTAAAGATCATATTGAATCTTTAAATGATGATGGAATGGTGTAGATAGTTTCATATTTATTTAAATATGAAAAATATATTTTATGTGCTCCTTTCGGTATTTTGTTGGGTCATTTTGTTTGTCGAAAGGTAATGTTGATGGAACCTGTAAAGTTTGAAATTATTGTAGACTGACCCCACCCTACATCAGTTAAAAAATTAAGGACAATGTTGGGGCATACTGGTTGTTATAAGAAAGTTATTTGGGGATATGCAGAGGTCACTACTCTAGCGGACAAGATGCTAAAGAAAGATGTTAAATTTCATGGGAGGAGTAGCATCAAAATAGATTGGATGTCCTTAAAGAAAATATGGTCTCATCTCCTATCTTGGTATTCCTTCATTGGAAAAATAATTTCACGTACATTTCGATGTGTCATCTTTAACACTCGACGCACTGCTTGCAAATCCAATCTAGGGATCTTCACTTCATGGTAGTCGGTGCAGGATGTAAAATAAAATGTTAGAGCCTATAAAAATGTAAAGGGGTTTGGATTTATGGGTTGGTGACGTTTTGGTTTAGGAAGAAATAGGAGAGAGAAATTCAAGTGTGAGATCAGAATAATTCTAATGTAATTTGTTGTGGAAAGCGTGAATAAGAGTCATGAAGGGAATATAATGTCGATCCAGAAGATTTGTGCCTAGATCTAATGTAAAGGTGATTTGGGGAGATGTATGCATATAACAAAGCATTCAAACCTTACTTATTCCAGATGAAGAGCAATATAGTTATACAAGTAATAATTTCTTGGTGTTATAAGTTCAACTCCTATCTCTAAATTCCTTTGTGATTAACATAAAGTGCCAAGTAAAGTCACTTTCAAAGAGTACACAGATACATGTGTAGATATACAATATGTGTGTGTGTGTGTGTGTGTGTGTGTGATGTTTGTGTCCATGTGATTGCTCATCTTCTAGTATTATAAGTGGGGCATTTACCTCTATGTTTTCAATTAATCTTTTGCGATGTAAAATAAATCCCGTTGGAATTAAACATTGGTCAATAATGTAGCGTAATGCTGGAATATTTTGTAGGGGCCATACAAATTAAGAAACTAATTACTTTTGTCCTTTAGAGATGTCCACTTATAAGGAAAAAAATGTAAAACATTTTGATCCACTTATTCAAAGTAACACTATGAGGATTATTGAAATCCTTTTTGCTTCATTCCATTTTAAACCAATACCAAAATGTCCTTAAGAGTACAAAGAAAGTTATCCTTTATGTTAAGTTTGATATCCACTTCTTGTGCCTTGGATGGTCTTGGTAAAAATGAGGGAGTGGATTTGGAGGTTGTCCAAAACAACCTTATAGGGTGACATTTTTGTAGCTCCATCATAGGTGGTATTGTACTATCTTTCTCCAAGGGGGGTGTAGGTGTGGGGGGGACTACTAAACCCAATGACCATATCAGTCAATCTAAATCCCAATGGATACCAATATTTTTATTTTAAACACCTAATAACCTCTATTACTTGTTATTAACTCCAATATATCATGTTTTGCAGTATACAAAAGTATTATGACATGCATCATCATCGTGGGCATTGACGTTGTCGCCATCGTTGTCATCAATGTCATATGGTACATAAACATCATCTTGATCATCATCCTCATTATCATCATCGTGGTCAGCATAAAGTACATCATCAACAAAGTCATCATCATCATTTCCATTATGGTCACTCATATGTCATTAGTGTTCTTAACCACTCATTGACATTAGGATTCATGTCATGTAATTGTTAAGGTCATTTATATGTTGTTCCAGACATTTAGGTTCCATTAAAATCAATTAAGATCCAAAAGTGATACCACATTCATAATCATCAGTCACATCCAAATCGTCATCATCAGCATACAATAAATCGACATCATTGTCATCATTGTAGTCATCATCAATACAATTATGATTATAATGAGCAAGGATCCCTTTTACCTCACAAGACTAGATGATGTAGTATTATACTTATCAAATCATATCCATACACTCCATCACAATTATCATAATGCATTATGGTTAAGTTTTTAGGGCCAATCATATGCCATTACAGTCTATGAAATGTTGTTGGAGACACTCAAATACCATTAAAGCAATTTAGGTGACATTAAGGTAATTTACCCCTCATTAGGATTGATGAGGATAGAAAGGTGCCGCTTTGATAAATCAAGATCCAAAATTACTATCACATGAATCATGATCATTGACATTAACATTGATATATCTCACATTATGTCGTACTTTTTCCAAACACAATTCGTAGCTCTAAACCTAGTCCAATTCATAGTGCGGTTTCTTTCAAAATTTATGGCGTTATACTAGGCATTATGCTCAATCTTTTTCCTTCCAAAATTTATGGTGCAATTCTTGTCACTAACCCTAGATTAATATATGGTTCTATGTTATTGAGGACGTTTTTTTAGGCTATTCTTGGCATTATATGGGATTCTGTTTTGGACACTAATTGGGACATTATTTGAGATGCTAATTGGGATGATAATTGTGATGCTAATAGGGATGCTAATTAGCATTCAAAATAGAACCAACATTTAAAAACATACACTAATTGGGATGTTAAATGGGATTCTAATTGGGATGCTAATTGGGATTCTAATTGGGATGTTAATTGGGATACTAATTACGACGTTTATTGGGATGCCAATAAGAGTCCAAAATTGAACCAAATTTTAAAAAGGGACGCAAATAAATCCATTAAAAATGCCATCTCGTGGAAGAGCATCCACTTTGTATAAAAAATGATGAAAAATACACTAAAAATGATAGTGGACGCTAACAGAGACGTTAATCATAGGGTTTTGCTGTAGTGCCACATTTCTTTAAATTTAGTGAACTTGATCATTCTTGTCCTCTTTTGTTCTTAGTTTCTTATGTATTAGTTAATTCTATCCATTTATTACATTTTTTAGGAATGTTTTGATTCTAATTTTTATGTACCTAGATATAACTACATTTTCAATTCTTGCATGGTGTCATATCATAGGATGTACTAAAGTAGTTAGTGTTTCAGTGATTTCTTGTCAATTATTTGCACTTATAGGTTGATAAGGGATTCTGAATCCATCAAGAAGGATTTTTCATCCACCAAATAAGTATTTTTTAGCTACCAACTAAGGATTTCTAAATGACCAAATAAGGCCTTTTCAACCACCCAAGAAGACTTTTGCATCCACTACTCCTGTAGAATATTCAAGAAAACATTTTGCAAGCCACAAAATAACTATTTTGCAGCTATTAAAGAAGGATTTTTGCAGCCAGACAAGAAGCATTTTTCATCCACTAATAAGTGCAATTTCAGTCATAAAAGGAGTGATCATTTAAAACCATCAAAGAAGTATACTTGCAGCCACCAAATATGTCATTTGCAGCCATAAATGAGTTATTTTAGATCAGTCAAAGAGATCATTTTCATATAAAAGAGAGCTCATTTCCACCCATGGATATCCTATCTGCACAACTAAATTTCTACAGAGTTGATATGCTCAATCGATTTATTTTTAAGGAGCTCTAGAAGTTTAACAACTCATGTCCTACAAGGACATATTCACATGCATTATGAAGATAAAAAAATTCCATTAGATAATTTGTCCCAAATCATGTTCTTATTCAAGAAGAACTCAAAAATATATATTCTCATTCTTCGGATCTAAAATATTTACTCTTATAGTTCACCAAGTTCCACACAAAATCTTCAAGGGATTTCCTCCATTTCAAACAAGGAGTAGTCAGGAACCACCATTCAAGGACTTTAAAGCAATTGGATCTCGTGAATGGGCTCACTTGTACTTCAAAAGAAGCAATATTTCATAAAGGTTTTTAGGTATATTAAAAAATTCCTTTCTAGAGCAACAGTTCACCCATTTGAGAGCTTCTTTTTAGGGTAAAGGGATTTCCTGAGGGGGTTCTCAACGTCACTTTCTCTTTTATGCATATTTTTTTCCCATGTTTTTTCCTATCTTTCGCAATTTACAAGGGACTCTCTTTTGTTCATGTGTACCTAATATAGTTGTAAACTTCCATGACTCATTTATTTTCTTGTTTTAGATAGTTAGGATTATGGGAAAGTGTAAGAAATAAAAACCTCTTATAGGATCATATACCTTAACTTGATGACTCCTGGGGGAAACCAAAATCATTTTTTCCAACTGAGTTATCATAAGGAATATAACCATCACTCATAAAAAACAATAATAACCAACTGAATTTAACTAGACTATTTTCTTAATATCAGGGTGCATTCCTCAATCAAAGTACATACTTAATAGCTATTCTGGATTGGTAATTGGATGCTCCATTGCATATTCACTCTTGTTTGAAATAAAATATCCTAACTTGAAATCATGGATGTAATTACAATTTTTTTACTCCTTCTTGGTTAGTTAACTAAATATTCAACCAGTTAACTAAGCAATTAGTCAAATAACTAGTTGTTGTGAAGTCCATAGCGAGTATAACCCATTTTAGGATAATTCAACCTTTCATTTCCAAATTATACTGTGTGGAAATAATCATTGTTTTTTGTTATATAAATCAACATTCATTAGTTAACTATGCCTTCACTCAGTTAACTCAACGCTCCATCAATTAACTAGTCTAGATTCAGTCTCACATAGTCAAGTAGAGTTATCATGGATATGTAAGGTGTTTTTAGCTCTTGCTAATCCTAACACTTGTCATGATATAGTGGAAAACTTGAATTCCCTTCAACCCTAATTCAAATTACTTTCCTTTAAATAATGTACTCCACCTCTCTTTAAATTTAATGGACTTGATCATTGTCATTCTCTAGTGTTCTAAGTTTCTTGTGTAGTAATTTACCTTATACATTTATTACATAATGTTCTTATGGATTATTTGATTCTCATTTCATATATATTTATTTTATGTAGCTAGATATATATATTTTCAAATATTGTACAACCTTCTCCCATGAGAATGTCTTTTTCACCCACAAATACTTCATAACTTGTGATTACATGGAGAGAAAATAAATGGCGATCCATTATTGGGCCTATAGTACACCCCAAACCTCATACATTAGGTGGAATCTGTTAATGCTTAAATATATCATACATGGAATGTTTAGGATATTCTTGAAAAAGGAATCGTCAACATACAAGATGCAGCTCAAAAAGGACATCATCATCAAATCTAGGAGACAAATTGTGCCCTTTAATGATAAAAGTATTAAAAAATTGCAAACCACATGAATAAATGCATGTAACTAAATATAGTCTCGACAACTATAAAAAAATTTAGAGGACCACAACTTTGTTCTGCATTTAAGGCCCAAACCAACTCCCTTTGACCCAGAATTGGAACATGAACTCCTCACATGCTTTGGCTAATTGAATATCCCTTTTCATGTACTTGGGAAACTAGTTCAAATGATGGAGTGTTCAAATATGGATTTAGATTTTTCTTGGACACCCTTTTCCATATAAGAGGAAATCATGGGCATGCATTCCATAGGAAGACATTAGAGAAAATTTATGCTATTAGAGTCATATTGACATCTTGTGTTTAAATCCCATTCCTCCGCCATATTGGTATAGCCACAGCCCTCTTTTCTTCTTCCCCTAAGAGGCAAGTGTTTCTCCATTGTTATTTCATTTTTATCTATAAATTGCATGGATAAAAATTAACTCCCTAAGGAATATAGTTAGATTCCCTTGAATCTTGTACGTCCTATGTGACACTATTATATTTAGATGGACCATATGGCACTAAAAACATGTTTTAATACAATATTGTTCAATATTATTTGTTTATCTATTACCACTCCCTTTATTTCAGTTTACTTATAGTTTTTCTTTTGTGTTTTTGTTACCAATCAAGAGTTTTCTTAGCAATTTCGGGTTTAGTGATTTAATTCACAAACAATATTGCATCCTTGTTCCAACCTCAAGTATACTTTCAACGTGGGAGGGATGTCCAACGTTGTGTCTATTTTTCCAACAAAAACTTTTCTATGCACACATATACACCATGAGGAATACTTGCATATGAACATGTGATTCTGTTAAGAGAATACCCTCTTTTGTTATTTTAGGATATACCGAGAAGCACCTTAGCTTGAAAGGAAAAAAAATCCCTGATTATTTTCTCTCTTTGTAATCTACTATGAGTGTCATCAAGTCATAATTAAAAAAAATGTAAGGTTCCAATATTATTAAATGACATTTATATTGTATGTATTATGTGTGACAATAAAACTTATAATTGAAGTCAAGATACGTTTGTGGAGCCCACCATGTGATGGTTAGTTGAGCACTACTATATTGTGAGAAGTGTCACATTAAGATGTAAGAGAAAATATAGATCTCCATATACATATTATTTAACATCATGAAGTCTTGTATGTAATCGGTTATGCGAGTATGAAAAAACTCTTTCCATATAACTTGGAAACTCAAGTTAGTTTCATACTCTATATGTTTTCCTTAAAACACTTTTACATATAAGGGAATATGCAATGTGAAGAAAACCAAACCTTAATGTTATAACTTCTAATACAAAACTAAATCATCACGTTAAAAAAAAAAGCAATATTGTTTTGTACAGAATAAAATTTATTATTGGTTTTGAAGTACTGACATAAATATATGAGATAAGTATTTTTCTTATAAACATTATTTCATGTATACATGCAATCATAACATGGTTTTCATGTCATGAACGGAATAAGAAGATGGTAAAATGGAAGAATGTCTATAATAAAAGAAAAGTCAAAGACTTGATGCAAATAATTAATTACAACCTAAGGAATACTCACAACGGTGTTATTTGAAAGTGCATGGGATGTAGTGTCTGTAACAAAACTAAATACTTAGTAAACATTGTTAGTTAGTAGTTATTAATTAATATCGGCTTGATAGGTCACACTTTTTAATTGTAACCCTTGATTTGAATTTTGTATAAAGCCACAAATATCGTCATTCAATAATAATATATATCAAGTTGAAAAATTCATTCCAAGTTGGTATGACAGCGAACGCTCATATCAATTTTTTCTTTCTCCTTCATGAGTCTCCTTCCATCTTCATTCATTTCAGTGTTTCACTCCACCTCCACTTGTTTCTATGTTCTTGATGTTGCTTACCTACAACCTTCATGTTTTTATGGTGTTCGTGTTGCTTACCTGGAACCTTCTATGGTGTTCGTGTGGCTTACCTAGAACCTTTCAACCCCTATGTCTTGCCCGCCATTCCCCTCGTTATCACCATTATCCTTCCTTCATCTTATACATCCTCCTCTCTCCATTTCCTCACGCACAACCCTCTCATCTTCACGCTTCTCTCCACCACTCACTACACTCCATACTCCTCCATTTATCTACTCATATCTGCATTCAACACATCCACACTCAATTCCTTTCACGTTAGCACACTCAACAATCTACTCTACGGTTTTAAACCCAAATTAATTCATTTTCAAAAAAATTATAATATTATTATTATAATAATTATTAATTATTATTATAATTTTTTGAAAACCTTACAAACTATTAAAATTTGTAATAAAATTATTATTATTCTTTATAATAAATTATTATAATGACAATTAATATTTTAATAGTTAAAATCCAAATTTAAACAAGATGAATAGAAGAAATACTTAGAGAATCCCTCTAGAGAACAAAGATGCGTCCATAAATTCATGATATGATCCATTTCAAAAGATACTTGAAAATCTTGAGAAAAAAAATGAGGGAATCCATGACCTAAAGCTTGAAATTCTATGATCGATGGACCATGTTAAATGAGGTAATAGCTCCCAACATACAACTTCGTTCAAAAGGTCAAGATCAATTTACCAAGGTTCGATGGAAAAAATAATCAAGAGAGGATTCGATGGATCAACAAAATCGAAAAATATTCTGAAATGTGCAATATATATGGCAATGATGACAAATTGAGTGTTGCAGAAATGTATATGGATAAAACCATTTGTGATGAGTTCTTATTGTGGGACTCAACAATGAAGGGAGGAATACTAGCTAGAGATTCCAACACTTTCAAGAAAACAAAATTTAAACGATTTCAAGACATGGAAGAAATTGAGCTCCGCAACAAACTCACTCGTTTACAACAAGAAGGAACCATGGAGGAACATTTAAGAAATATATTAGTACCCACCACTTATCTATAAGATACAACTGAAGAACGACTACCTCGAATAAGCATTGGTTGGCTGAAATGACATATTCAAAGCGAGATAAAATTATTAGACATCAAAGACGTGGACCAATCCCACAAAAAAGAAGCATTAATTCAAGAGAAGTAAAAAACACAACGTGGATTGGTTAATATAGCATCCCACCTAAGATACGATGGGAAAAAGGATGGCAATCCATCTCATAGGTGTAATGCCCCTAATTCACGACTAGGGCATAAGTGAAAAAATAATAATATATTCTTGTTTGAAAAAGTAATATGAGTGACGATAATGATGAAGAATCAAGCAATACACCTTCCTCTGACATAGTCAGACAGCGATGAGGGTGGAAAGGAGGAGGCCAACATTACACCAATGCTCTCAGTGGCTACAATGACATGTATCTCACAACCCCAAACCCTAAAATTGTTTGGTGATATCAAAGGAACGAAGGTGATGGTGTTGATCGATAGT
>LPNX011155654.1:0-15827 GCA_001517045.1 Pseudotsuga menziesii
GGTTTATTGTCTGATTCATCAATTTCAAAATTAGATTCTAAGGAGTGGGAGATGAATTAGAGGAAATGAAGAAATGGGTTTTGTTTTGTTGGGAAAATTACCCATTACAAAAACCTCTTTCAATTTTTCCACAGCTATCACCATCTCGGATATGCAGGAGGGGATTTTAAGCCTATTTTTCTCCAGTTTGTAACATTTTTTTATTCCCGAATGTCAGTTTAGGAAGTCCAAAATACTATAAAATTACCTCCTAAAGAAGGAGAAAGGGTTGGAACTGATGTAATTTTGTAGTGTATGCTTTCAAGAGTATTTTAATAAAGTTGCAGAGCTGAGGTCGACGTTTTACACAGGGATTCATGTGTTGTTTTTATTACAGTCTGTTGCTTCCTTTCTCATGTGAATCTTTTTCCAGTTTATCTCTCCCATTATGTATTCTTTCATGTTTGAAATAAGTGTATAACAGTTTGGAATTCATACATGCCATGCTCCCTCTATTATTTCATATATTCACCAAAGCTTTCTTCTAAAGTTAATACAGAATTCATTTTCCAATGCTCTATGTTGATGGTTTGTTCATGTTCCTCTTTCCCACCAGATAATTATAATTTTACTGTGATTGAATGGCTGTCTTGCCTCTGTGTTGAAATCACCTACATAAGTTTTTTTTATCTCTGTTACACATATTGACTCCATCACCCAATGGTTATATGTCTTGTTTCAACCATATTTTCAAAAAATTCATATTTTCACTTGTACATATCTGGCATTGTTAATATTTGGTGAGAGATTCTGTTATCTCCCAAAATAAATTTATTTTGATAGTAGGAAGAATGCTCTTGTGTAATGAAAGATATGAGTATCACTAACAATTTGAAAGCCTATGTTTTTTATTTGGATGAAAATTTTACAAGTTATAGCTTTCGGTGGCTTAGGGGAGGACTATTATATCTCATTAGCCACTGAAAAGCTATGTTTAGGAAGCTAAAATGTTGAACACAGGGCAAAAGAGAACCACCAAAAGCAGCCTGAGCAAGAAGAGTCAAAGCAACCCTTTCAGTGGCTTAGGCGAGACTATAGAAAACTCATTAGCCACAGGAAAGGGGTGCTTTTGATAGATTAGAGAGAGAAAGAAGAAGGGTTTTAACCACCAAAAGTGAGTGGCCAGCGGCATTGGGAAAAGAACATTCAGTGGCTTAGACGAGGCTCGAAACATCTCATTAGCCACTGAAAAAGGTCACTTTGGGTAGATTAGAGAAAAGTGCAACACGTATGCTAACCACCGAAAGTAGGAAGATCATAAGCATCGGGTGAATACCACTTTCGCTGGTTTAGGCGAAAGCTAGGGCATTTTATTAGCCACCAAAAGAACAGGTTTTCAGTAGTTAAAAAACTTCTTTAACGAGGTCATTATCTGCCTAAAGAAAAAGTTCACCATGACAACGGGGTAAATGTTTTGGCGGCTTAAGCAAGAAAGACAACACTTTGTTAGCCACCAAAAGCGGGATTTTTGGTGGCTAGCTGACAAAATCCCTGAGGATCTTAACCACTGAAAGGGAAAAATAAGGAAACGATTAGGAACTATCACATGTGACCCCGTCAGCAAGAAAAATGATCATTTGTGAGCGTGACTAACCACCAAAAATATCTGGGCCTATGTGACTGCATGGGGAAATGTGAATAACGTCGTTATGCAATTGGCAAGTTCAAGCTCAAGTTGAAAGACAAAGTGGCTGATCAGAACATTGTACAGTTACCCAACAATTGCATAACTCAAGGCCTAGTACCACTGGAAGAGATGTTTGATCACAATGACATCCCTTTTAAGCCTGCCAAAAAGGAGCTATATCCTTCTGTCTAAGAGAAAAACATAGGTAGCCAAAGCCATCCAAAACTGATAATTTTGTCTACTAAATTGACTGTTGATTGGAGGTCAAAGTTTTGTAGCCTGATAAAGAAGTTTGTTGATGTCTTTGTATGGGATTACAGTGACCTGAAAACCTATGACAACAATATTGTCTAACATAGGATTCCTTTGGAGAAGGACACCATCCCTTTCAAGCAGAAGCTGAGATCCATCAGTCCTCTCCTATTACCAATAATTGAAAAAGATATCCATAAGCTCCTCAAAGCCAAGATCATAATTCGCCTCAGGTACTCCAAGTAGATTGCAAACCTAGTAGTGGTAAGAAAGAAAAATGGGGAAATCAGGTTGTGTGTGGATTTTAGAAACCTAAACAAGTGTTCCAAGAAAGACAACTACCCATTAAACAAGATGGAACACCTATTGCAGAAAGTCTCATGAGCTAGGGTTATGTCCTTCCTAGATGGCTTCTCTGGACACAACCAAGTTGATGTGCATCCTGATGACCAATAGAAGATTGAATTTACCACCCCTTGGGGCACCTTCATGTATGCTAAAATGATATTTGGGCTAATGAATGTCGGGGATACTTTTGAGAGAGCCATGGACCTAGCTTTTGTAGCGTTGAAAGATAAATTTGTGCTGATATATTTGGATAACCTAACAGTTTACTCTCACAACCATCGTGACCACTTGCAGCAGTTAAGGAAGGTATTTCAGAAGTGTAGAAGGTATGGAATTATATCACTAAACCCTAAGAAGTCCCAGTTTGCACTCAGTGAAGGAAAACTCCTAGGCCATATAGTCTTAGCTGAGGGTGTAAATATCAATATAGTAAGGGTGGAAGCAATTTAGAAGCTCTCAATACCGAGGTCAAAAAGAGAAATTTAGTCCTTTTTAGGAAAGATAAACTTTGTGAGGAGGTTCATCCCTAGTTTCTCTGAGCTGGTAAAGCATGTAACAGTCATGCTGAACAAAGAGGCGGAAATAAAATGGACTAACAAGGAAAGAAACTCTTTTGAATACATTAAGAAGGCTATCATGGAGGCCCCAACACTGATTAGTCCTGGCTACACCAAGAGTTTTTATATTTTCTCTTTTGCATCCTATGACATAGTGGCAGTTTTACTATTTCAAAAGAATGATAAGGGGCTTGATAATCCAATTGCATTTTTTAGAAAAACCTTGAGAGATGCTAGGCTGAAGTATAATCTAATTGAGAAGCAAGCTTATACTCTCATAAAATATTTGAATACTTTCAGAATTTATATTCCCCATGCCAAGGTCCTTGCATATGTCCCTTCATCTACTGTGAAGGATGTTTTGACTCAGCCTGACATTGAAGGGAAGAGAGCTAATTGGATTTCCAAGCTCATTGAGTTTGATATAGAGGTGAAACCCACTAAGCTAGTGAAGGGACTCAGTCTGGATAAACTCATGGCCAAAGAAAATTGTGAACTAATGGGAATAAACTTCACATTTGTCAAATCGGCAAAGGTGCAGACTGTGGTAGCAACAGAAGTAGATCAAGATCAGAAGGAAATTCCATCAGTAGCTAAAAACATATCTTCATGTGAGTGGTACTCAGGTATTATTCAATTTTTGCAAAAATTAGAAGTTTCTCCTGATCTCACTCCTAACCAAGCACGAGCTCTTAAGTTAAAATCTATTAAGTTTTGCAGAATCGACAAACTGCTGTACTGGAAAGATCGGTCTAGAATTTTGCTAAGGTGTCTAGATAAAGAGTAAGTAGAGTAGGTCATGCACCACTTTCATTCCAACACATGTGGGGCCCACCGTGATTGGAAAACCACATCCCACAATATCTTAATGGAAAGATACTATTGGCTAGTCCTCTTTGCTGATGTATGCACTTTTGTAAGGGCCTGTGACCAATGCTAAATATTTATAGAGAAGCAACAACTCAAATCCTTACCCCTAGGCTTATTGTGCTGAATGGGCCTTTCCAGCAATGGGGTCTGTATTTCGTTGGTGAAATAAATCCATCTTCCAGTGGACAGCATAAATGGATCTTAGTAGCCACTGACTACTTTACCAAATGGATAGAAGCAGTACCCGCCAGGAATGCCACTCATCAAGTCATTAAGATATTTTTATATGAGAATATCTTTAGCAGGTTTGGCTGCTCGTTAAGGTTGGTAACTGATAATGCACTAGATTTTAAAGCTGGGGCATTAGTTAACATGTGTGAGCCAATGGGCATTCAACTGGTGCATTCCACCTCCTATTATCCACAAGGAAATGGCCTAGCTGAGTCATTCAACAAAATTTTAGTCAGAATCATCAGGAAACTATTGGAGACAAATTAGAAAAGCTAGGATTCAAAACTTAAGTTTGCTTTATGGGCTAATAGGGTAACAGACAAAAGATCCATAGGGACTTCTCCATTCAATCTGGTTTATGGCACTAAGGCCATTTTCCCTATCTAGGTCATTCTTCTAGTGGAAAAGTTCTTTCAGGAAGAGGAAGATGAACCAAATGATATGGTGAGGAGGATGATGGACTTGGTGGAGTTACAGCAAATTAGGGAGCAAGTTATAGGAAAATCATAAGCCCATCAACAGAGGATAAAGGGCATGTTTGACAAAAGAACAAAAGTAGACAACTTCTAGGTTGGAGATTGGATTCTCAAGTGGGATGCTGTCAGACAGGACAAGGGAAAACATGGAAAAATTTACTATTTGTGGATTGGCCCTTTTGTGATAGCCTAGGTACATAAGAATAACACCTTCAAATAGAAGAATCTGGAAGGGGAAGATGTATTTCATGGCCCAGTGAATGGGTAGTTTTTGAAACTCTACTTTATTTAAGGCTCTGAGGCCTTATTATTGTAAATTAGTAGATAGTAGGTTGTTTTTTATTACAAAATAAACTCCATGCCCAATGGAACAATAAATAATAGTGTAAAGTTATTTAGTTTCTTGAAGGGAAAGGCATTTTGGTCTAGGATTCTTGGGATATTACTAGGAGGTTCACATCCCCAAGTAGGAGCCAAATGTTATCTCCCAAAATAAATTTATTTTGATAGTAGAAAGAATCTTCTTGTGTAATGAAAGATATGAGTATCACTGACAATTTGAAAGCCTCTGTTTTTTATTTGGATGAAAATTTTACAAGTTATAGATTTCGATGGCTTAAGCGAGGACTATTACAGCTCATTAGCCATCGAAAAGCTATGTTTCAGTGGCTAAACTATTGAACGCGGGGTAAAGGTGAACCACCAAAAGCGGTGCGAGCAAGCAGAGTCAAAGTAACCCTTTCGGTGGCTTAGGCAGGACTATAGAAAATTCATTAGCCACTGAAAATGGTCACTTTCGGAAGATTAGAGAAATAAACAAGAAAGGTTTTAACCACCAAAAGCAAGTGGTGAGCAACATTGGTAAAAGAACATTCGGTGGCTTAGGCGAGGCTCAAAACATCTCATTAGGCACTGAAAAAGGTCGCTTTCAGAAGATTAAAGAAAATTGCAACGCATATGCTAACAACCGAAAGGAGGAAGATAAGCATCAGGTGAATAACCCTTTTGTCGGTTTAGTCAAAAGCTAGGGAATTTTATTAAACACCGAAAGAACAGGTTTTCAGTAGTTCACCACAGCAGTGGGGTAAAGGTTTCGGTGGCCTAAGGAAGAAAGACAACACTTTGTTAGCCACCAAAAGTGGCCTTTTCGACGGTTAGCTAACAAAATCATGGAGGATATTAACCACTGAAAGGGAACAATAAGGAAACAGTTAGGAACTGTCACATCTAACCCCGTCAGTAAGAAAAATGATCATTTGTGAGCATGAATAACCACCGAAAAGATCTGGGCCTGCATGACTGCATGGGGAAATGAGTGAAGAAGGTCGTTATGCAATTGGAAAAATACTAATCTGACTGGAAACCCTCAGTCTCCCTCCACCTTTCCAAAAGATCATCAAAGAGATCTAGAGGATTGAGTTGGTGTCATAATTTTTGTGACCTCAGCCTCCATAATGACAGAAAACCCTCATAATCAGTGCCAGGAGACTCCATTGTATTTCATTTTCGAAATTAGCATTTTCTCCACCAGAAAAACTAGCTTTGAAAGAGCATCCTGCTAAAGCACACTGTATACAAGTCTTAAAACTATTTTACAGGTACCCAGGAGATACACCCATCAAGATGAAGAAGAGTGGGCCAGCTCTCAGAAAGGAGCTAGGTGATATTAGTTATTTAGAGGCACATCTAGAGGTTTGCAGACTTTTCCAAGAGGTGGGCTGCTACAAGTTCTGTGAAAAAATACAAGGCTTCCATCAACAAGTGGGCTTCCCACTCATTTGATGGTTCAAAAGCAATCATAGGAAAAGAGGAGTTTCTCATAGATGAAGCACTAATCACAGAGGTGACAGAACTCCCTTCCATAGGAGAGAAATGGTTCAATACCACCATACCAAAAGAGGTGGAATTCAGGTCTTACCTTAAGCCTGAGCATAGAGGAGAATATCGAAGAAGAGTGTGTCGTCATCATGGCTGGAAGAGAACTAGCAACAGCTGCTAAAGGCCATTGTGGTCTACTTAACCTATGAAGGGAGATATAATAGAGCAATGATCTACCATTTCAAGGTCATGAATCACTTCATAGGTAAAATCCCTCTCAATCTTCCCTTTTATTTACACAGAAGTCTAGGTAATATGACACATCAAGTAAAATCCCAACCATCCAATATTGCTAGTAGGATGTCCCACCACGATCTTATATAGCTGCTGGTCCAGGAGTTGATGAAGAGAAGAAACATGGCTTGGCCTTATTTTCTATTTTGGAATGGCTTTAAGACATGCCTTCATCTAGATGAGAAAGGGAATTCTCTTGCCAAGAAATCCAACACACCAAGGAGTGGGAGAAGAAGGAGGAGGGCCATTTCCCCAGTTGCAACAACAGAACAACCTCCCTCCTCTTCCAAGACCAATAAGGAAAAAAGGAATTTGGACTTCAATGAGAAAGGTCAGGAAGCAAAATCACACCATGAGAATGTCTTAAATCTACCATATTTAGATTCTAAGGAAGAACAAGAATAGGATGCAACCCTAGCTCTGCAAATTGTACCAGTATCTGAAGCATTTCCATCCCCCACAGTATAGGGGCAAGAGGAACCAATAGATATGGATTCCTTCAGCAAGCCTAGATGTCAAAATATCAATCAGCTACTGAGGCAGGTTTATGAAATGGAGGTCTTGGAAAGAGAACTAAAGAGAAACAATGAGACCTTGCCCAGGAGGAACAAGCTACTACACAAGTCCTACCTAGAGCAGAGAAAAAGATACATTTTCTTGAAAAGGGTGAACACAAGATACTTGAAGGATAATACCAGATTATACAGGTTGGTTAGGCTCCAAAGGCTGCAACTGAAGGAAGCCAAAGCAAACCCTAGCAGCCACCTCATGTTATCAACCCTAGCTAAAGCAGCCATCAGTCTCCAGCCTCTTGAAGCTAGCCAAGGCATTGTTAACACTCCTAGCATGAAGCCTACAAAAGATTAAGACTGAGAAAATAGGCCTGAAAGGACAATTTTGAAGAAACCCTAATAATTTTTGCAAAATAGGGCTTTTCAGTGGCTTAGGTGGACGCTGGGGCAGTTCATTAGCCATCGAAAGCGCCACTTTCGGTAGCTAACGGTTCCGATAAACTGGCCTCTTAACCACTGAAAGAAGACAGAGGGTTAAAAGAAATATTTGGAGTACAGAACCGATTTTGGGGAACTACAGATGGTTCATGTACGTGATCTGAAGATAAAAGGTGCTGAGGGATGCATCAGAAAAGGGTCTGTGTGAGATCCACTATGAAATAACAGCACCAAAAGACACCAACCCTAGCTGTCAAAAATAAACCAGTGGTTTAACTGGAAAAGGAACAACAGAAATGATAACCAACAATCAAATCAGTTATTTAAATATTCATTCAGTAAACTAAATCTTTGTTATAGTTAGACAAGTAGTTAGGTAGGGTTTCAAACCCTAATTTGCAAAAATTGTTACTTTTGTTTATTTTTGTAAAAAACAGATCCAGGTTTTAGTATCTGTATATTTTGTAAAAGGCTATAAATCCTAACACTATTTTTATAAAAAAGGTTCGACTTCAAGGATTTATAAGTCTATACTATTGTCATCTTCTCATTTTGCTCATTCTAGAATATAAGCTCTTTTGTTATGATTTGTTCAACCATCATCTTTGTCTTTACTGTACTTATGCCTGAAAGTGTATTTAGATTATTTTCAAGTTGATTAATAACTAATATTTGTCATCCTATTGGTGTGTTAATGTGATTTGATTTATAAGTACTATCCTTATCATGATTTATCCATTTATATGCATATGTTTTGTATGTAAGTCTGCTAGCTTGATGAGTTCTCCATCCCTGCACATTATTGTCAAACTACTAAACAGTTGTAACTAAAAGCCTTGTACTTGAGTGAGTTTCATGCATGTCTTGAGAGTGGAAGGTTATATAGGTCACCTGACTTGATCCATATCAGAAAACCATAAAAACATTGTAAGTTACTAGGCATCCTCGAACTACAACCCAAAGGAGTTTCCTGGAGTGATAACATATCCCTCTCAGAAGAGGAGAATGCCAGTTATCTCTTCGAAAGTGGTTCTACTGTTACATTGGAGTGGGCCTTCTATAACATTTTGGCTCAATTCCAGTGCTAACAAGTCCCACGCAGTCAAATCGACTAGCCTACTCCATCGATACTAAGAGCAGGGGATACATCGGCTAGGATTGAACCATAAGCATATATTTTTTCCTCTCCAAGCCCTCCTTCTTGTGGGTTTTGACATCTCTAAATGAGAGCTTGGAAACCTTTGACACTATGTCCTTCAAGATGGGCACACAATTAGGGATCATGTGTGTTACTAAGATGGTATGTGCTTTTATTGGGAGTGTCACTGTCTTTGCGTTGGCATTTCTTTGTCGAACATACTGGGGAAATATTTCATCTTCCTTGGCAATGTCATCATCTTGGGGAGGTGATTCTAGTGTATCTTCCTCCATCAGGTTCTCCTCGGGTATATCTGCAATGACCTTAGCCTTGTGTTTCTTTGATAGTGGAGGCTTGGATGACTCTCTAGTCACTCTTTATCTAGGCTGTCTCAATGGTACAATTGGTTGTGGGCCTACAAATTGTGGGTTCTAAACAGGGTTCATCATAAGGCCCTAACCAGGGGGTCGAACAGGTGCTAAACCGATCATAGGGACTAGGGCTTCCTTGGTTGTGCCATTGCTTCAAGTTCTAGTTCTTTCTTGGGTTGTTGAACCTCGGGTGATTCAATATCTTCCTCAATTGGGCACATCGATTTGACGGTTACATCGGATAAATCACTAGCACTAGAAATCTCTATAACCATGGGTTTTGGCTCACTCATTGTTAAAGGCTTTGGATATGGTTCTCTCGACTCTTGTTCTCTCTTCATAGGTGCAAGTAAAGTGAAGCTTGATGATGAAGCCCATTTTTATATATGCCTTCACATCCTACAGTCATCACTTGATGGGAGGCCAAAGTATTTTCGATCACATGGATTTCTCGAGTGTTGCATTCCTTATCAATTCAATTACTCAAATTCAGAGTACCTGTCAGGGAATTTATGACAATTTATGGCGACGGAAGCTGATGGGACTAAAAAGCATGTTGTCATTCTGTTGTATTTTGTCAAATTAATGATACTTAGATGTCATCACGATCTCGATATTCACTAAATATTTACACGTTAATGCTGGGGAGGCTGTCATTCCCAATTTTTCCTGCGTTTTTCCTGGTTCTGTTGTAAATGTGCAACATAACAGTTTCCTTCCCTAGTTCTTTACATTTTTTTTCTTGTGCACGATGCAATCTGACCGAGACATGTCATGACCATCATGATAAGGTTTGAGAAGAATTTCATTCACCATACCTGCGACATATGTTCCATCTAGTTTCTGTAGTTTTACTGTGCTTGCGTCAGTGATATGCATGATCATCTATGGCCCTAGCCAAATCATTTTCAAATTCCGTGGATGCTTAAAAAAAAATTTGTCATATAACAAGAGAAGTCCTTCGGCTGTGAATGACTTAACTCGGATATGGTGATCATGCCATGCTTTCTATCTCTACTTCTCAATAGTCTGATGGAATCCTACGACGAAGCATTCCTATTCCTTCTGAACAAGCTGCGACAACCTTTGCTTGACAGCATCTCCATTGGTGCAACAATCCTTAGGATCGACAAAATGTAATCCATTGGCACAATAGATTCCTAGCCATACAACAGTCTAAATGGGTGGTGTCGTTTCAATCTCTTGCAACTTGTGAAATACTCCCATAGTAAAAATGACACTTTCTGATCCTAGTCATCTCGGCGTACGTTGCATACCTTGGTTAATGCATTATCTATAATCTTGTTGAAATATTCAACCATTTCATTCTCCCGAGGATGATAGGGCGTCATATTCTTATGTTGGATCTGGAACTCTGTAGCAAGCTCAACAATCATTTTGTCAAAAAAATGCATACCTTGCTTGCTGAGTATATTTTTTGGACAGCCAAATTCAATCACCACATTCTCAAATAGAAACTTCACCATAGTCAGAACGGTGCAATATTTGATAGGAGTGGCTTCTTCCCATGTGGTTAAGTAGTCTATTGCAAATATAATGTAGCATGGGCCAATTCTTTTTCCTGGTGGACTGATTGGTTTGATGAAATCAACCGCCCACTTGTTAAATTCTTGAAGTGTTATCTATTGCACTAGTGGAATCTCTTCGCGATGTAACAACTTTCCTATCCTTTGGCATATATCACAGCGTCTGCAAAAGCTCTTAGTATCCATATCTATGGTTAGCCACCATAGTCCTGCTTGTAATATCTTGCGCACAATTTTTGTTCCAGCATAGTGTCCTCCTGTGACACCAACATGTTCTTCACTCATTACACAAGGTATCTTATGGTCAAAAACACACCGATGCAGTATCTTATCCATGCCTAGATTGTATAGATGTCCCACAATTAATGTATAATTAGCAGCTTTGACAACCAGATGCTTCTTCTGATTAGTGGACAATCCTTTAGGTTCATACTGCGTGCTGAGGAGATGGATGATAGCGTTAAAATTTGAATTATGATCATCCATCATGTGGATCGCAAATAGTTGCGCATCGGGCAAGTTATCCTCCAAACCAGTTGGTTATCCACCACTTTATATCTATGACAGGTGGTTTGGACCGAAATTCAATCGACCAAGTTTCACTATGACCTCGAATTCAAATTCTTGAAACAGGAGGAGACATTGACAGATCTTCCCCCGAACACTGGCTTGTTGACTAGGTACTTTAGATTTGAATGATCTGTTTACATTTTGAAATGTCCACCCAACAAGTAATGTTGGAACTTCTGAAGTGTATAGACCATACCAAGGCATTGTCTCTTTTTCGTGGTGCAATTTGTTTCCTGTCATCAACAGTTTTCTACTAGCAAAAGAAATGGGGTGGTTAAGTGCCCCCTCTCCTGGTTGTCTCAATACTATGCTGAGCATGATAGACGATGCGTTGACATGAACATGGAATTCCTTCTTCCAATATGGAAACACAAGTATTGGTGCAATGGCCATCTTGTTCTTCAATTTATCCAAGCTTTCTTAGCAAGCTTAATTCCACTAAAACTTTGCATCTTTCTTTAATAGCTTCTCCATAGGGGCAGTGATCTCAACATACCCTCTGATGAACTTCCTGTAGTATCCTGTGTGTCCTAGCACTCTTCTAAGTTGCATGACAGATGTTGGTGGTGGTAATTTAAGGACAATCAAAACTTTTGTTGGGTCGATAAAAATACCATCACGACAGACAACGTGACCCAATAGTACACCAAATGGTGCACAAAATATACATTTCTTAAAATTGAGCATGATTTGATACTAGCGTCAGTGACCCAACATCGTGCACAAATTATCAATATGGTATCTTACTAAGACAAACATATTCCAATCATCAAAGTATATCTCAAGAAATTTATGAATAAAATATTTAAAAGCAGACACTATTATTCTAGAAAAAATAGCAGGTGTATTCTTGATTCCAAAGGGAATTACTGTATATTGGTAGCATTCCCATTCGAATTTCGTTTTGTGGCTATACTCCTTCATGATTATGACTTGATGATAGCCAGAGAATCCATTGGTGAATGAATACATCTCTTGTCCTCCGACGCTTTCGAGTACTTCATCTATAAATGGTGTTGGGAATGGATCATGCATGCATGCATCGTTCAAATTCCTTAGTTCAACGTAGATCTTGACTTCTCCTATGGTTTTCTTATCCTAGATCACTATAGGCTTGATCCACTCTTATTCCTCGACAAGTTCAATGATTCTTACGTCGAGCATGTGACCCAATTCTTCTTTTGCCTTTTCTTTATATCTTTGGTTCAACCTATAAGGTCGTTGCTTAATGGGTTTAGCATCTGGTTTCAGGGGTATTTTCATCTCTCCCAAGTCACCAACTATCCCCTTCATCTCTGGAAAATTAGTAGGGAATAGGTCCTCATACTCATGTAGCAAGTCTATGACCTTTGCGACTATTTGTTTGTCCCAATAATCTCCTATATCAGCAAAATTTGGCTTCTATGGCATCCCAATGTTTACTTTCTTGATTTTTAGTGGCTTAAGGAACTAGTCACTTGAAATACCACTTCCTTCTCCTATGTACATGCCCTCAAATTTTGGTATGTTTATGTTAGTCAAATCATTATCTGGGTCTCTAGCTAGATTGTAACAAGCCATCCATTGCTGAATGGTCTCCCTGCACTAGTGGGAATTTCCCTCCTCGACAGGGATTTCAATGAATACCTTCTCCTTTATCATCTAAAGTGCAGCATCGACAGTAGGTTGCTCATCAGTAAATTCAAATGTATTTGCAAACTGCTTAATGAGCATGTCCCACTCCTGGGTTCCTTTTCGCAAGTCCTTCAAAATCACTTAAGAAGGTCGCAAGGTTAGGAAAACCCTCATAGGTGGGAAGTTCTCATAGCTCATTTTCCACCCATCGCACAGACCTTGTAACTATGATGCACCTTCTCATAGATACCTCATGTAATTGGTTTTACCAATTCTCCAAGGCCTCCCCTAAGTCAAATGTGCATGAACTAGCACTCTTCCAGCTCATGTTTCCATTTGTTGTCAAATTGATATAATCTTCTTGTAAAGCAGTGACATTGTAAATATTTTCATGATAGTCACCTTGTCCATCATTATAGATGGGCTCGACATATCTTTTTCACTCCAATGGATGAATGGGCGACAATACTCTCATCTCATCGTCCTCAAATGAGAGAATCCTCTTTTTGCAATTAATAATGGCCTGATTAGCTATGGACCAATATATCTCGAGCAGTTCGGGATAAGGATCCTTGTCGTCAACGATGTTAATTAATTTGAAGTCTGCAAATGTGCACAACTCATCAATATCGGCAGGGACCTAACTCAACCTGCCAATTGGTAGGACCTTTTTCTGATTTGCAAGTCTCAACTGGATAGGAGACCAGTACAAGCATGGCTTTCCCATACTCTCCCAAATATTTCGTGTCAAAATATTGACGTCTGAGCCTAGGTCTAAGATGATGTAATCCATGTCGTAGTCACCTATCTGCACCCAATTTTGAACATTTTCTTGATATGGTTAACCTTCTTTCAAGGTTGTGACTCTTTTTGGGTTTCATCTATCAGTGCTTGTAGTTTTGTGACAACATCATTATCTTGGATTACCTCTAAGCAAGTTCATAGAAACGACTTGAGCTTACTAACCATTTTTGGGATATGCTTCTGGAATAGCCGTTGGAATCGTTCAGGAATCTCCCTTACTTCTCTTGATGTCAACGGTTGTTCTTGATCTGTGAATTATGCTTGGACACCCAAGAATACTTGCTTCTTATTTTGGACATAGAATGGTACTTTTTCTACATTGTGGGTCATACCTACGGCTATAGTTGTTCTTACAGGGTTTCTCGATCCACCTCGGTCGCAGCACCTCCTTGTGTTATGACAACAATCTTTGGGTCTCTTGGCTCAGCAACAATAATCTAAACATTGAGCTTAGGATTCAGATTTGGGTTCAAAATATGCACATGTTTAGGATCTGGGATGGCCTGAGCTTTCCACTTCGTAATTAACTGAGGACATTGCTCCACATTATGGTCCTATCATTTACAATATGAGCACGTCGTTGCAGGATGTTGGAAATATCTGGCATAGTGACCCAACTATCCACAGTTATAGCATGTAACTTGACATATTCCTCTACCAAGTCCTCCTCCTTCTTGACCTCTCAAGTTTCCACCACCCCTTCCTTGCGGGTTTTGTTGCTGAGGTGGGTACTGGCTCTGCTGGTATGGCGGCTGATATTAGTTCTGTGGTGCATACTGATTCTGAGGCACATATTGCAGCTGATACGAGTTCTGATACTGATTAGGTGGAAAATGCACATGCTGATAGGATTCTTGCATTGGTTTAGTCAGATTCTGCCCCTCATTCTTCATCAAGTAGGTGTCTACTGTCTTCTCCTTCAGGAGCTAGTATGCTCTACAATCCTTCTTTCCATGTCCTACTGACTTACATAATTTATAGAAAAGGTTTGTTGGTGTACTTACAACCTTTTTTAAGTACAGACATTCCCCGTTGTGATGTCCTCTAGACTAGAATATGTGGCACCATGGTAGTCCATGGGCACTCAACAAGTTTAGCGCACCCGATGAGATATAGTTCATGTAGGTCAGAAAATTATCCTTGGTGTGTCCATCCACTCTGGATTTTGTGCACCATAAGTCTTCCTAGGCCTATTTTCGCTTTTTAATATCCTGAATTTTGATTTTCAGATTAGCCATTCGCAACTAAATATGCACCATTCCTGCGGAACCATCACCGATTGGAGAGGCTTCTAGCTTCATTTCCAACTCTAGCGCTTCTATCTATGAATCAATATTTTGTTGCAGCAATGGGCCTTGAATGTGTGGTAACAACGTAGTAATAAACTACTCTTTATGCTACACATCCGACATCTAGAAACTTACTTTGGTCATCAAGGTTTTAAACCACTAGTCAAAGTCCCATACGGACTCTGCCAATGATTGTTTTATCTATTTGATCTCAGTAACACACTACAACTCAGATTTAGGTTTTTTGAACTCAGAAATAATTGCGACCTGTATTTCTTCAATGGTTTTGTGTTGTGTTCTTGGTGGTACTACATAGAACTTCATAAAATAATCGAGCGGATGACTCTTCAGAGACGTGATCATTTGTGCTTTCAGTAGGTCTACATTTTGAACCAGACAAACCATCCATACAACCTCACTGAGGAACCAACATTGCTTTGGATCTTCTGCTCCATTCTCATTGAATGTGGGTAGTCTAATATCTGCCCCAGCCATTGAGTTGGCATCGAGGTTATCTATAAAATATTTTAATGGAGGTGTACCCTCTTGCACTCTAGTCGCAATACTAACACTATCAATATTAAAAATTCTTTCAGGAGATGAGGCTCTAGACCTTACCTCTAGCAATACTCCAGTTGTGATGTAGTCATGCCCTAATCTTGGTGTCTCCATGGGCTCTTCAGAGTCATCTGTTTCTTCTTAAATCAGGATATAGTTCTCCTCTTCGTCGCAAGACCCTTCTTCCAACTGTGACTAAGTTCGTGCTCACTTTCCTCGAACAGACTAGGATTTTGTCAACCTTCCTCTATATTTTTTCTTTTCATTGATCGGAATGTCTTTCCACTCCTTAGGAGTCCAGCTTCTAGTTCAAGTTCTATACTACCTGGGAACATCTCAACTCACCATTTCCCATTTTCTCTAGAGATTTCTCATGACATATCCCCTCTCCTTGAACATGCAGATTAATTACTCAACTACAATATTCCCTTTTCATAAACTAGCATCTTGATCCATGTACTAATTGATAACAAA
>LPNX011155672.1:0-57688 GCA_001517045.1 Pseudotsuga menziesii
GGGGGGGAGAGAGAGGGGGGTGAAGGTGGGGAGAAAGAGGGGGAGGGAAATATAGGGAGAGAGGAAGAGGGAGGGGAGAGGGAGACAGAGACGAAGGGAGATGGGAGGGAGAGAGAGAGTTCTAAAAATCACAATGAAGATAAGTGAGATCTTAGGGTTTAAGTGTTAATGAAAACGTGTAGGGTTTAATGCCCAAAACCTCTGGCAAGTAAAAACTTACCACCTGGAATCTACTTCAAAAGAGATTTTTGGGAGATTGATATAGTTTAAAAATCCTTTGCTTTCACCCTGCATTGTTTTTATAAACATAATAATATTACTTTGAAAGATCAACATAAATACATGGTGAAATATTTTAAACAAATGATAATTTGTATAGTAAATGGTTTTTCGATGCACACTATGTCACTATAGATGTAGAGTCTCAAAGGATAGCACCTGTAAATCTCATCTCTTCCATTCGAAGGGAAGTTTTTATGCATGCACCACTGCCATCGAGCCCTCATTTTCCATGACTAGTTTCAAAATAGTTCCATATATGTGGCACATTTTATTTTATGTGCAACAAACACAACCATTGAAATACACGTGCATTCTTCAACTGAACAGCAAAACCATCTAACCAAAACAAATGACAACAAAACAATATATCCATAGCTATCACATGATCATAAAACCATTTAAAGCATTGTTGCATGCAATTAATGTCATGAGTCTCGTCGTCACTTATGTAGAAGTGATTTTTTTTCAATATCACACGTTTATATTCATTGATATCTGGCCAATGTCAATAACTAAGATGGACCATTTTACTCACCTACTCTAAGTTATAGTACTGAGTTTATATTTCATTTTCTGATTGTTGGGTGTACTTTTTTGAAAAGTCAACTATTGATAGTATTTTTTCGAGAGGGAAGGTGTCTTGGCATATTCTTAATTGCTCATCTTGCCCCGTGCCATATAAACATGTTGAATGTACTTTTGGATTTCTCCACAAAACTATGAAATAAATTCACATACTTGCACCTAGTGGGAAACAAAATAAAAAATGTTATAAGCCTACATAAAATTAGTTACCTGAATATAAATTTATGTTAATAAACAATGTTATAAAACAAAACAAAATTATTTACACGAATATTAATTTATGTTAATAAACAATGTTATAAGACATCATAAAGAATATAGTCATTTAAAAATGAGTATTATCCGTGTACATTGTCACCTGTGAAGTCACCAATTTAATCTTCCTACTTTATTTTCCATCATGTAGCTTATATGTCTCATACTAATAGTTCTGCTTCTCAACAATTTTATTCCTAAATGGTTGATCTTAACTGTAACATCCCCTTTATACCTCGACTCAAAAAGACAGATTGTAAGTAAAATGGCACTGTAAGTACCCATTCTAACATTATGAAAATTATGAATGAAATTTATAGGTTTTGAAGGCTGAAAACTCGACACGACTAAGAACGATTGGGGATGAATCCTTTAGGGGGAAAGTTCAAAGACTAGTAAAGACGTTGAGGATTTAGCCTATGATTGCTAAGGTCATCATGGTAACTTTGGAAATGAAAGTTGTATTTTTCACTATTTGGCATGAAAACATTGGTGTGCTTACTTCTAGCTTTTAGACGTGTGGAGAGAAGGCACTCATCACATGAAGAGACTGAGGGATTGATAATGTCCTATAAACATTAAACAAACTAGTATTGATGGTTTGTCCAAATAACATAACGAGATATTACTAAGGTTGTGAAATTGGGACTTAAAGTACAAAAATGCTTAATATGAGCTTTGTTATGAGCTTATGTGAATCAGTAAGTATAAAGTGAAAAGAAGACATCTCCTTAAAATAAAATAATAACAAAAGTGAGATAGAACTAGCCTTGAAAACTAATTATAAATACATAAATATAATTATGAAGGTTTTAAAAGATTTCTAAACCAAATTTCATTTTAACAAAAGTGAGATAGAAGTAGCCTTGGAAACTAATTATATATAGATGTATATAATTGTGAAAGTTTTAAAAGATTTCTAAACCAAATTAATGAAATTTGTTTGGATTGAAAATGCTTATAAAAGTAACCCATATTTACATAAAGAAAAATAAAGGGATTTGACATTAGAGTATCTGTTTGGTCATAATGGTATTTTAACCACTTGCTTTTTCTTCCACTATTTTAGAAACGACCACACTCATGGAATAGTCAAAGGACCCTAGATTATCTTCCCACTCTTTAAAAATAGCGAAGTATATCATAAGATATGTCATCACGGATTTTTAGGTTATGTCGTTTCTTGGTGGGGAAAAAAATAGTATTATTTAATATCAAACGATGGATTTTGAGGTATTCATTCCTATAATGTCACGTAGAATTTAGGGCCTTTTGACTGACTCAATGGAAAAAATAATGGGAATGCTGGTGTGTTTTTTGGTATAAATAAGGAATTTGGTGAACGGAAGAGGGGAGAAAAGGGGGTTGAGTTAGCAAACCCTAAATGTTGATTCGAGAGATTTTATTTTGTAAAGGGATCAGGTAATGGGGCCTACATAGAGGGATGCACTGCTACACGACCTACATCTCGGCATGTGATATTTGTTCCAAATAAGGTATGATCTAACCCTTGAAATATTCGAAGACCTTCGACAAAGTATTCATGAGAAAAAAAAAGGTATTTTGTTTCCCATAGATCTACTTTGACTCCATAAGCATGTAGTAAGTTGGTATTGGTTGTTGTTTTCTTTCCCGTTGTCTTTATGATTTTCTTTGTGGGTTAGATCTGTAAATCTTGTTGGGTTTTAACTTTTGCAAGAGTCAATATATGGGATGTATTACTATTTTAACCTCTGCGCATTCCATCGAACCAGATATGTAAGTTATGTTGGGTTCTATTATTTTTTTTACTTCTATGTGAGTCAAAATCTTGATATGATGAGCTTAACCTCCGAGTTTTTAATCGAGCCAGATCTATAATGTAAGTTGAGTTTTAACCTATGCGTGATTTGAATCTGTTTTATACTTGTAAAACTCTGCATGACTCGCTCCCCTTTTAATGACATTGATATCTATACGGCCTCCTCCTCATACACCCTTCTCAATGCAATTCTGTCTGGACCTTGATTGACATGATGTCATCATATCTTGTGCTACCTTAGTTGTTTAGATGTACCCCAAATAGTGCTCTTTAACTGGATATGGAACTGTTGGATCAGTTACTAGTTTCAGGTTTTACTCTTTATATTGATCTAGAAGTTATGTAATTGTTTTCCCCTAACTGTCATAAACTGGATACGCTGCTTAGACTATTGCCTATACATTTGCGTATGTTTCCATTACTTCTATGGTATGCGCCACTGCTGCTAGTGGAACTCGAACTGCATCCCTTCGAGTTTGGCTATGCACTTTTTTATGGAACTGGATGCTTTATGATAATTGGTGCCTCTGCTACTCGTTAGGTTAATTATAGCTAAATCATAAGATGATCTTTGTTCTCTATGAATGTTGGATGCGTCCAACCCATCCCTCTTTTCAACTTATGTCTATGTGATGTGTCCACTCATGCATGCTAATTTGAATAGAACTCTAAGAAACCACACGAATTCAATATAAAGTCAAAGGAACCGTAGGTGAGATATGCATTAAAACCAAAACCTTATATTTGAGTTCCCATTTTTTATAAAAGTTTCTTTTAGAAAAATGCACGCATTCCTATATGTTTTATAGGACCATTATATATTGGATTTTGTATATATATAATGGTCTCTTTAAAAAGTATAAGAACTAAGGGAATATAATCCACGAGATAAATTTGATCGTTATTCAATCCGGATACTTAAAGAATCATTTTTCCAACTACCCTTCTAGTAACAATCTTCTCACATGTGAGATTATAAGTAAAAGGGTTTGGATAAATATTTTTATGTATAAAGACATAAGGACTAAAGGAATATAAAAAGTATTTTTATGTATAAAAATATAAGGACTAAAGGAATATAAAAACTATTTTTATGTATAAAGAAAAGGCCTCTTTAAAAGGTAAGAACTAAAGGAATATAGTCCACGACATAATTTAAACCCATTATGAGTATACAAGTATCTCTTAGTGCCATAAATTGTTCTCAGACTACTAGAAGAACAAGCCAACACAATCTGAAATAAAAATAAAATAAAATTGGTTTTAAGGCTTTTGGTTTTAAAAAATTTATCAGCAAGGAGGAAATAAATATCCACAAGCTAATACAAAACTGAATCATCCAAGTTGTATAAACTCGGGATCAAACACATCCCAATAAGCCAAAAACATTACACATGAAATGCTAATTGCACCCAGAGGTTACAAGCATTTACATGAAAAAACCTTTAAACAAGAAATGAAATTGTAGAATGAACAATCAACCAGATCAGAAATGGAAAAGCATTACAGGTAAAAGGTCTTATCAGTTTATATATAATCAATAATAGTCATCCACTTACATAAGAGTTATAAATCCTAGCTTGAGAAATCAAATCTCCAAAAGCCTCTCCTTGATTGAAAAATCCCCACCCGAAAACTCTATGTTTGTATTCCCTTTATCCTTACAAAGGTAAACTAGTTCCATAACTACCTTCTAGGTCAAAATTTGAAACACTTACATCAATTAGTTATATTGTAACTCAAAATATTTAAAGATAATTAACCCAAAAATAGCAAATCGGATTTGGGGAAATTTGAGGTTTTTTTTTAATGCATTTGTTCTGAACAAAAACGTCTCTTTGTTTTTAAAAATTATCCTTCAATTGATTCGAATACATGATGGAAATTCCTGACTAAAACAGGAAACTATTAAATAATTTAAACCCTGAAAATAAGCCACAAAGATGAATTTGAATCTCTCAAACGATAACATCTGTTACAAAAATGAGAGAGGTTTTTGTGAATGATTCTGTTGTGGAAAGAAATCTCTTTTGTTTGTTCAGAATTCATTTCCATTGCCTCATAATATTCTCCCAATCATAATGACAAAAAAATGAAAAACATAGCTTATATGGGAATCTCCTCATAAAAATATTTGACAAAGGACTAAAAAATGAAGGTTATATTATAAAAGAAAACTTGGAATAAACTTTTATTATAAGTTTTTGAAATCTTAAAGATATACATATTAACTAGTAAGCCCAAAAGACAAACCTTAAAACTAAATTAATGAAATAATTCAACCATGAAAAGCATTAAATCCAACAAAAATTAATGATTGTCAAAAGTTCTTAAAATCAACATAAAATGTAAAATAATTTTAAACCAAGAGTTGAAAATTATGACAAAAAGAACAGATAAACTAAGAACAAGATCTAGTTATAACATCTGGCTCTTGCTGCGTGATGAAGTCCTCTTTTTGAGGCTTCAAGAACCTGTAGACCTTGTGCCTTATTCATTGGGTGATGGAGCCATTTACCAAATCTCCGCAACTTTCTCAAACTCTGAAGACATAGCTCTTAAATGACAAAATACTGCTATAAACCAACATACTGAAAAAAATCTACATGCTCGTATAGTGAGCTTATTCTGCTATTTACTCCTACTTTTAATCAGAGGAAACAACCCAATCATGTGTAATCATAATTCTAGTGAAGCCAAGAAACCATTTTACTGAGAATCATAATTCCATGCACGGTAATTTTTGGGAAAACCCACAAAACATGTGATAAATGCAATAAAGAGTTTGTAGGAAGCTGATACATATGACTGGAAATAGGAAGTATGCCAAAAGATGGAGCATTAGAAAGCTTTGAAAAATACAACTCCATCCAAGAAGCCATGGGATCATGAAATTTCTGATTTAAAACTTCAATGTCTTCATTATATTCATCATAAAGTGAAGCATTATCTTCCTCTCCATTGTTGTTCTTTTTCAACTTTGGCTCAAGAATGGAAACCAAGGGCTCTTCAAACTACTTCTCGACCCTTAAATAAAACCCTTGATCAAAACTTGAACAAATAAAATTCTCAAATTCACCATAAGTCGAGAATGGTAGCTTATTTCTTATATCAATAGTAAGAGGTTGAAAAACAACAACTTCCTCTTCATAACATGATACTATCATAGCAGGAGCTAGGAAATTTCTACTATAATCCAATGGAAGTATATTATCATCGAAAAATTCAACAACCTGATATGAAGAATCAACACAAGTGTCATTTATGTCCTTGTTCATATGAAAATGATGAAGAAAACTGTCTTAAATTTGAATGATACCTACGTTCTTCTTCCTTTTCATAAGCTTGTATATCTTGAACATGAACCTGATCTCGAAGCATTTTGCAAGATCAGATGTTCTCCTCCGTTCCTTTTGTATCCTCAAACAATTATCTTAAATATGATGATTTCCTTTCTAACAGGTAAAAAACAAGATCTGAATGTTGAGCCATAACATAATATACCATAGCAAGTTTTTTCGAAGGTCTGATCTCTGTAGGCATACTGATATAAAAACTTTGAAACCTCCAATTAAATTTAGTAATTGATTCATCATTCTCCCTTTTCAAAAAATTCAGAAAGAAATTGATCATAAGATTTATTCTTACCCCAATACTTAAAAAGACATCATGTAACTCTTCCCATGATCCTATTGAATCAGATTTCAAATTTTGGAACCAAAACCCAACATCTCCACCAAAGGATTTCGAAAATAACCTCATGACAACATCCTCATGCACGATTTCACAATTATCAATGAAATTATGGAAAGATCCTAAATTCTTCTCTGCTATAATATGGTCTTTTCCAGTAAAATGGAGAAGATATTCAACAAACTAGGAAGCAGGGATAATTTTAGGGGCGAATTTTAGCCTAGTGGGCTATTTTTCCATGTTTTTCTCGCAAAAAAGATTCACCATTTTGCATTTTTTGAATCCTTGTTTTGCCCGATTTTGATGGGGTAAAATTTTTTCACCGTAAAAATCGCCAAATTATTATATAAACAATATAAAATCCTTGGAAATTAAAATATTTTTTGAAAAATATCACCAATCATTTTATAGTTTGCATTTTAAGAATTGGTAATATTCGCCAACATTTATACACTTTTATATAAGTATGGTTCCTTAAAATCATCCCTGGTAGGAAGGGTAAGTGTAACGTCCCCACAATTGTGAGTTGTGTGAACGTCAAGTAAATTTGATGTTTTATTGTTACTACATCTTAGAACAAGGACCATGTTAGTGCCAAAATTTTGCAAGATATTTCTATGAAGCATGTCTAATCTAGTTTTCGTTATATCAAAACTACACTCATGGTATAACAATCACTTTAAAGTGTGTTGTTTACTTCGAGGAAGCTTTCTATCCCTGAAATAGCACAAGTTGCAACTACCTGTTACATCCCTTCCACCATTGTTATTGATAACCCCATGTTTTGCTCCAGATTGTGCATCCTAACTGTAACATGTCCCTAAATCAAATGAATAAGAGTTTTTCCTGCCATAACAACTTGTAATTAATGTACAGGTACACAAACTATTGTTATATTCATTACCTTTTCTATTTCCTATACCATGAAATACACAATTATGTAAAGCCATAACTATGGGATAAATATCTTAGGATTTTTCATTTTTCATGGATTCCGCCATTTGCAAACCTTACCTTGGAATCATAATAAACTATATGACTGAAATCCATACATGTGATGCATCCCAATAGATAAATTCTTATGTCGAGCCTTAAATCATTATTTTGTAACATGTCCCAAAAGATACAATTCATCAATAATGAACTTGAACTCTTAGCTAAGTTATAGGCTTCCAAGTGATTTGAAAACATCATTTTAATCATAAAACTATATAAGAAAATCATTCTCAAAGGTGCAGAGTTGCATAATTACCATCTCCTTGTGAAGGGCCAATCATTATTTATCTCTAATCATTAAAACAAAAGGCTTATACTTCAATGCCTATCCGTAACATAATCTTACAAATATTTAACCCATAACGTATTAATCTTGTTGATGACAGAAATATTAATGTGATTTATTACAAGTTGTTAATCATTTCCATTTACTCACTACCTTACAAGTCGTTACTCAGAACCATGCTTAAGGTACCGACAAAGATCATTATGCTAATTTTCTAAATATTTCACCCATCATAATGAAAAACAAAAATACAGGACAATGAACAAATAAGCACAAAATAAAGGTGTAATATCCCTCTCCTATGCCCTGGAATATCTTGTAAATTTTGCATATTATTGTACTAGTCTGGGTGAGAACACCTTGTGGCTTATAAGGGTTAACTGTCTAAGTGAAATGTAATGTCCCTCTAAAACATTGATGCCAACAAGTGCGGGAGAGGGGTAAGGAAGTTGTTTCCTTCTTAGATAAAGGATTCCAACAGTATGTGGTCGCCATAGTGTCCTGGAAATATGACTTACTATGCATAGAAGTAACATCACCCAAAAGTTGAAAGAAGTCTTTAGTGAACACGGGGTAAGTTAAGCTCCTTACAAAATGCTATTTGGAAATTAATAACCATGAAGTGTGACATTGCCTTTACCATCTCTTTATATAGTTACCCATACCTTTAGTAATATATGCATATTTTGCTAATTCAGAACCAAAGTGTACTGAAACAATGAATTTGTATTTCCTAGCCTTCCAATGGTGTCTTCTTTGGATTCTTCATTCAACATTTTAAGCCATCATAAGGATCAAACTCAAATAGTTACACACAGCCATAGTACATGAGATAAAACATAAAATAAGCATGTCAAGGTACAAGAAAAGTTATTCATCAAGAACACACAAAGATAGTATACATCAAGGACACATGAAAACGAGACCAATATACGTGGTTCACCCAATCCCTGGGATACGTCCACCAAACCGTCATGCCATGCATTATTCATTTGATAAAAAGTTACAAACTGCAACAACCCTGTTGCCACATTTCCTCTTGGTTATTCTCATGGATTTCTAACATAGCCTATAACCATCAGGCTCGTATTACCCTGAATGTTGACATGCTAAGAGCTGTCATAAATAAATTTATAACCATAGAAGTTCCATGTGTTGGTCAACTTCAAAATACAATTAGTTATCACTACAGAAGTAATAAGTGCTGGTTGACTCATACTTCGTGCCTTAGTGAAGTAACTGATACACAGCTGAAGTGTTCTATCTGTTTAATATACAGGTCGAAATATGTTCCTTCATTAGATTTCATCAATCGAGGACTTTACACAATGTACCCGTGATATGCTTGCACATATCCCCAAAAGACAATGCTTCATTATCAAACCATTATTTTTATGCAACCAAACGCATGTACATCGAGATGATCCCATCTTGAGTAACAGGTAGACTATGAACAAACACCCCCCGACATACATATCGCAGGCATACGGACCGTCATATATTATACATATATATATATAGATCACATGCAAAAAGCAGCAAACAAACTATGTTTTTTATCTTTTTGGCCATTTCAGCCACCAACCCCACGCACCAATGGACACAATCAACACAAGTCCAACAGCCACACAAATGTAGAAAAATGGACATAATAAACACAATTTCAACCACAATAAGCACAAATTCAACTACCACACAATCGTAGACATGGACATACTACGAAACTCCAGACTCTTAAAATATCAGCTCATGCAAAGTACAGCAATGTAAAAGTTACTCAGTTCTTTTTACACAAACATTGTACCTGCAAATACATGCCGTTAGCAAAAAGGATATATCGCTTTCCCATATACAATGCAGTCATTACAATACACCTCCCCTGATTGTCTAAATCAAAAAAATGGGTGGCATTAACATTGGCATATACTGATATCATAGGCTGGGAGTGAAATTGCCAGTTACTAGCAATCGCCAGCCATTGAAATCGCCAGGCTTGGGGGTAAAGTCGCCAGGCTTATCAGTCAACAAGGGAAACGTAGTTTGCTCCCTACAATCATTGGCAAGAGAATACTACTGAGCAAGTTAAAAAATGCAGGCGTAGTAAGAAAGGTCAAAACCATGATCTGATGACCTAGGAGGTTATGGATCAGCGCAGCTCACTCCCTACAACTTTGTAGAATAAAGGCAAGGAGCTATCCAGATAATAACAGAAAATCATAGACTCCTATGCAAGCAAAGGGAGAATCCCTCCCTTGATGAGATCAAGTAGACCTGCATCAGTTATTCATTTACCGATTAAACACATAGAATCTATATTTTATACAAATGCTGGCAACAGAGGTGTCCAGAACTAAAAAATAAACCCATCAAGAGGAATTAACAGATTAACGGCAATAAAAGATTTCTCATCATACCAAATTAAAACATGTGTTTCATAACACAAAGATTATACTTATTCCTTGTAACACACAGACAATAGCACACTTCTCATATCGGCCAGCAACAATAGATTTCTCATAGGAGCATATTATAATCAATTCCTCAGAACACACAGGCAATAAAGCTTTTTTCACATCCGCAAGCCATAACATACCGCTAGCAGCAATCCTATTTTTCCCTAGCGCTTAGATCAAAGGAAGAATATTATGCGGGAAGGGTTTCTAGGCACTCAGGTAAAAATCCTTAATAGTAGAGGGGACTTCGATTCCCAACATAGCTACTTCAAGGTGCAGACGAACATCAACGCGGGCCAATATTTTAACAATACAAAACTATGCACTGCAAAAATAGTTTAGAGAAGTATTGGGTGCTTGATCAGAGAGGTGACATACCACTTAACGGACTGGCCGTTCCGTTCTTATGCTAATCGAGATATATCATAACCAGACCAGTCAATTTAATAGCTGAAAACAGAAAGATGGTATGCAAAAATACATAGTTTTACCGGCAATCACAGAGCGGAAGGATGTGAGGGCTAGGCCGCAAGACTCTGGCACAAGTTTCTCGACTTTGCTTGACCATTCCTACTAACCATATCTGCAATGCCTCCATGACATAGTCTGTACCTAACTCCCTGTGGCTAAAAACCCCCTCTCAAAGATAAAGAACCGGCCAGGATAATATGGCGTAAAATATTTGTCCCAGCACTCCCCACAATGAGGGACCCGCCCAAAACCCTAGCGTTCCCCTGATTTATGCTTACCAATTATTGTAACGCCCCATAATGGGCATCAATAAGCCAGAGCAGAACCCTCCATAATTACAGTCTCTTTGACCGTTAATTTTAGTCAAAGGTTAATTCTGACCCTTAATGTCATTCAAAGGTGAGGAATTAATGCCTGCATACTCTGCCAGCCACAATGCCCCCAAAACGCATTCATTAATGCAACAATCTATAATTTATTTAGAAACTTAAATAACCTTACAGAAAATTCCCAGCCCATATACCATCCGCAGAGAAACAACACGACAACCAGTGCTGAGGTGTATAAACCAGAAACATGAACCTACAAGAGGCAGCTGGTCACATGTCTGCATCTTAAACATATAATTCCTTGTCCCTTGTCTGTAGATGTTTACTATAGAAATTGCTTGACAATATTTAAAATCTTAAAGGGCTTGATCACGCTCATATTACATTAATTCTATGCGTTCGGATGGTTGTGCACCTTCGTACCTTGGAAAATGATAAATGTATGTATCCATTCTTTCGATTAACAACTCAAAATTATAATAGATTTCTCAAGAACATCATCAAGTCTATGAATCTAGGTATCTGCCCACATAACTTTAGTACTTCTCAGAACCAGGATTTTCAAAGCACCATTTGAACACTGAAACTTGAACGCTATAAAAGTACTGTCAAGTGAATTTTTAACTTCTATGCTAAGAATTCAAACAGCCTGATCTAACAGATCCCGTTCATTAGAAATCTCAGAGCACACTGAGGCTAGAACATAAACAATCTGTATAATAATAGAGCTTGCGATACAAAGCTGAAACAGTCAACACGGTTATTCAGTACCACATTTTATAATGAAAAAATGAGCATGCAATGTAGAACATCCATAAGCTTGGATCGTTTCATTCAACACCAAGCTTGCTAATTACGAGCACAGAAAAATCCCGAATGAAACGAAGATGACTGCAAAATTTCCATGACTAATATATATATATATATATATATATATATATATATATATATATATATATATATCCTCGTTTATGAATGCAAAATATTCACGACTGTACAATACCCATTTCATATCCCAAAAAATACATATTCCACATGGATTTATAAGTTATCTATGACAGCTTAGCTGTGCCAAGCTCTTGGAAATTTCAACTAAAAATGGCTACCCCATCATAAGCTTGGCATTGCTATAAATATGCACAACTTCTTGCATATACTTATGTTGTGCACATTTCTGATCAATACATCCTTAACTTCCTGCGGAACGATCAGTTTGTTTATAATTCTTTTCTATATCAATTTTCTCGATCTTCGTTGGAGCAATTCCAATAGCAGAGATTTGGCTTTGACATATAATATATATATATCACAAGTATATATTTATATGTCTCTAATATATGTATATATATAATAGATATTATTCTTCAATAATATATATACATGATTCCACATACATGTATGCGGTCTTGTCTTTATGCATATATATATGAATCCAAATCATATATATATCATTCTCCGTTAATATACAATGTATGTATCACAAATATATATGCTTCCAACATATATATGATTCTGCATTTATAGGGTTCCACTATTTTCTGTATGAGGTTTGTTATACCTTCCGAGATTATAAGAAACTTTAATAGTTTCTACCCATATATATATATATACATCTCCCGTATATACACATATAATATTCTACATTATTATATATATGTAATGTTCTGCATATAATATACTTATGTATGCGATTTGCTTCATCATGGGATGTCCCATGATTTATAGGTAGCATTACAAGTTCCACAAATAATACATACCTCAAATGTATATCCCCGTCATACATATATTGTTCTTTATAATAATGTTAGAATGTCACAAGTGCCCTAGATTAACTTGTAGATGGAGTAACCTCAGTGTGGTGAGGGTTTTTCCACTCCTCTAGGAGGCAATTTTGATTCCTTTCTGTTTTTATGAGTCGTAGTCGCTCTTGGCTCTTTAAGGTGGGAGGGGGATCTTACATCATTCCCCCCTAGAATGAACACCGTCCTCGGTGTTACTTGTTTGTCATTACTAACCTTGCTGGTCCCCTTGGCTTATTTTCACGTTCTCGTGAGCAAGGTCCAAACCTATTTCTTAACCTCTCTTTCGTCAGACCTACGAAGACTGTCGTTAGATCTTACATACTTTAACATTTATAAGAATGAGGACTGCGTTATGTTCCCAATTGGAAAACTAATTTAGATCTATATCCTATTAACATCAACGTATCATCAAAATTAGGCATAATTTAGTTTCATCATACTTTCACTTTTACGTATTAAGACACATCACCATTTAGTGACTTGGAAAACTGCTATCACAGCTGTCTTTTTTGTTATCCTTTGAACTCTCCCTGGAGTTAAAGTTTTTGGTGTACTTACATTTATTCCTGAGGTTACTCTCCCTTTTGACCACCAGTTAAAATTTTTCACCTCAAGGACATCAGACAGCGTCCTGTCTTCCAGATGTCCAATTTTGCCTAGGTCTTTTCTTGCCACACCATGCGCCTAAAACCAATGTGCTCACGCGACAATTGCTTTCCTAACACCATTGTGCTCCTGCGGCGTACATGTCTAACACCGATGTGTTCACGTGGCAATCACTTTCCTAACACCATGGTGCTCCCGCAACATGCAAACTTAATGCACACTCCTTGGTGCTTCGCATGACTTTTCCATCATTGTCCCGACTTGTGAGTCGGATATACAGTTAGTCAAAACATCTGTCAATAATTCACAATTTATCCAATAATCATAAGTTACAGTGGTTTAATCATTACTTATGAGTCATATGCCCCTGCAAATTACCTAGGAAAATAATCCTTACACATTTCTGAGCAAGTCGAGCGCAACTTATTAATGCAGGCATATTTTTGTATTGTAGTGCACGTTTGATTGTAGCACTCATAATCATCATGGTGAATCCTGCAATGTCAGTATAAAACCACAAAATCCATAGTTAAATCCTTGGTCCATAAAATCTTGAAATTCGACAATCAACATCCCTTAACCTGATTATTTAAGGCAGTGAATATTCTTACTAGCAGTCAATCCAAACTGATAGTGTTTCTAGCATATCCTGCAGTGTCACTACAATGTTATACAACATTCATCATATAACTTTGGACATCTTTACCCATCTTTTATTTGGGTAATTACCCGAAAGGGACATTCCAAGTGAGCTACCTACCATCATTTCACACTTCAGCCACTTATGTTAGGTCTGATGACATTCTTGTTCATTCAGTAAGAGTCTCTATATTTAGCACAATATAACAAGAAGCATTATCTATTTTTCGCACAAGATACTTTACCGTTCACTTTGGCTACACTCTAGCCAAATTCATAGGTAATCTAGTTAATTTTACGTTCAATTATTTGGTTATGGTCCAACTGGGATCTCATTAATTCATTACCTACAAAAATCCCAATGCTCTGTGAGTTACCAAAACATACATGTAATGTCATTTAAAACATAAAAGTATCAAAAATCCCTATTCGACATCTTCCTTCTTCCGGAGCCTAGAAGCTCCTCCTCAAACACAACTTTCATATCTCTAGGCGTATCTGATGTTTCATGCCTACTTGCTCCACACCGTATCCATGTGGCAGCTTGACATTCCCCATGCTCTCTATAGACCTTAGTGACTTACATCCTGTAATGTACCCCAGATACCTCAACGCCAATTGTGTGAAAAAGGGTAGATGTTTTGTTTATCGTTGTTACCACAAGTGAGTCAAACATGTTAGCAGAAGACTTTTCTTTAGGTAAATGGCATTTTAGTTAAATTAAATCTGAAAGATGTCAAACCACATGTAATGTAACACAATCATGTGATAATTTACAAAAGGCATTCTCCCGGATCTGGAAGCAAACATGTCATTGAATCCTATAACATTCCCTAAAATAAATAACAATACAAGACAGTTAAAAACCTTCTTTACGAATACACCAACCAGTGCTTCTTCCAAAATACTCTAGAGTTCAATCTAGCATATGTAAAGTACTTGCAAAACTGCATTTATTCATACCACATCCATTCATAAAAATGCCTAATCTTTGACCATCCTTTAGGAATTAGCTTGGCCATGAAGGGATTAGTTTGGTAATTTAGAACAAAATACATGTGTACTTGCTCTAAGATGATGTTCAATACTTAGCAAAAATATATTAACCGTACATTTTTAATCTTAAAGTACCTATCATCAAAGGTGTTGCGTCAGGGTATTATTCATGTCGACTAATGAAATCATCGAAGGCATAATCATAGCATAATTTTTTTTTTCAATCCTCCAACACCCATACATTAATTTGATTCTGACGATTTTTACCCGTCACCTACAATCAATTTCTTATCATAGTATAACACTTTTTACCTTGGTCGGAGACAGCACGCGTATTCATCATCTAATGCATTTAACACACCACTAAGTTTGGAACAAGACTGATTATAATAGTTTTATTGATTCTACTGTAACAAAATCCATTTACAAGGTGGCAAAACAGCTTCACACAACATAAACAAAATGAGGAAAACAAAATCATTCAAACACATGAAAAAGAGCCTCACACAAATGTACGTGGTTCACCCAATCCTTGGGTTACGTCCACCAAACGGTCACATTGTGTGACATTTATCTTATTAAGAAAATTTCGCAATACAAAAATTGCCATACATTTTTCCTGTTATACAGAGGTCTCCTCCCTGGGGAGCCTTTCTGAGTTATTTCCACACCATCCGCACAAGTAGGGAATTCTTCACAAACAAAATAAGGCATAGCCTCCATTCTAAAGTTTTGTTAATACAACAATATCTTGTCTACAACAATATGTAAGTCCCGACTATCATGCAAAAGAAAAACGACCTAGGTTATAAAACAAGTTCCCTTAACTACAAGGGTAGTGAATGCCACAGAACTATTTCCTACCAAACATTCACAATATAAATATTTTTATGCATTTTGCAAATAATCAAAATTATTTGATTAATATTATAAGACTACATGTCGCCCTCTTTCCACTCTTACCTTCCCCCTTAACATTACCCTCCATAACTTTATACTGTCATATAATTCTCAAGTTTATAAGTATGACGATCCGCACTGAGGACTTTAGTGGATTTTAGGAAACAGAACGTTATAAGCCAATAATCCAAAAATACATAGATTAAATGTTAAGGAACTGGCATCAATCAACAATTGCGCCCTTACCAACAATAGTGTTTGGGATGAAAGCCTTACTACAAGCCTACTGATTGTGTAATAATTAACAGTCTCCAAAGCACTTGAAACTCAAACCACAATGCATACACGCTGAGTGGGAGGAATGTATAGCTCCTGGATGTTAGGTTCGAAACGCTACTGGGAAATAAGATCCAAGACTAGCCTGTGTCTACAAAAATGCTGGTATGTGTCCAAAAGGGATAAAATAGAAATGATGTTTGGCTCCTTGGCCCTTAATACCTTAAAGGATTGTTTGCTGGCTACAAACATGAAGGTGACAGTCACATGCGATTTACAAGGGCCTGTGGGGGATTTCTAGGGCGACTGATAATCCAAGATAAAATGAAATCCAGTTTATAGCAGCAGAAGATCAATGCATGAATATTTCTCATCCTACGCTGCGATTTACTAAATCTTTAATATCAATTTAATTTTCCTGAGTTAAGAATGCAGATTATCTCCCAGATCTGTCAACGGACTCTATAGAAAAATCTAGTAGTAGAGATTAGTAACCACTTATTTATCCGATCTGTAAAGAGGAAAACTTCAATGTTTTCTACGAGAAGTATACTTACAGAGCCGAACATCAAAGCGTTTATGCAAGAACGATCCACACATCTCCAAGGCTAGGGTTACCACGGCCTGAAATGAAGATCCGGCACATTGTTGTTTCAGAGTTCCGTCACGCTAGGAACTCTCACGCTATCCTCAGCAACGATCCTTCGGAGACCAGCTCTCTGTTTCGGGGTTTTTATTTTCCATCTGGAAAGACGTCCTTCCTCCTTCAATTGGAGAACGTAGAAAAAAATTCCTCCCCGGTGTCCTACGCCCTTCCCCCTTTATCGATAATCAAATTGCTTAATCAAATGCGGAAGTCCATCCCCCTTCCCATCAGCTTGACCAGTTTCCTAAATATAACGTTGCCATTGCAACTCTCAGGCAGAATTTGCTGCTAATCAAACCCCAATGCTGGCGACTGTTCAGGCGTTACAAGGTCACGACTGTCAAGGGTTTAACGGACATTAACTCCTTCTTTCACGCTGAACCCTTTTCCTTAATTCGCGCCAAGATCCAAGCATGAATATAAATTCTTTCGTTGAAGGAATTACTTCCTCGGTTTAAACTCCTTCCTTAAAATAATAATGCTATGTGTATTTTTTTTTTTCATTTTTCCCTTTCTTTAAAAGAAATCCATATAGTATGCCCTTCTTGAAAAGGCTTACTCCATCTCTTTACCTTTCTCTTTTCGACCTGATTTCCATAATTATAAAATAAACCTATGTCATGTTATACATATCAACCTACCTATGTCATTTTATATAAGAGAAGACTTACTCTATTTTGACATAATTCATGTAATCAGCCTAAATCATTTTATATATAATAAAAATGACTTAATCCATGTTTTTCCGTTGACATAATTTATATAGTAAAACTATGTCATTTTATATAAGTAAATGACTTAGTCCATCTTTCCCATAACTTGTTTCCTCTTAGGATGACGCCTAACGTCATACTTCCTTTGATTTTCCCAAACATTTGATGTTCCTTTCGATGGAACATCCAATCACTTGTCTTACCCCCTCATTTTCTTAGTAGGTTTGACCACAATCCTGTGATCTTTGTATATATATATGTTTATATATTAGATACGGATAACTCCATACAATTCTTAGCTATAATTAGATCAAGTATATTGATGACGATATATAAATATATATATATATATAGACATATATATCTTTCTTCTTCTTAATTTATAAGGCGACTAAATCCTATAGTCTTTTAACCATTTAATTCTTTGGGATGGTTTTTTCCCCTTTCGGTTCTTCCTTCTTTACGTTTTTCCCCTCGGTCCTTTTGTCGAGGTCACTTTTATTGAAATCTCTTAGACCATGTCTTACTTGCATTTGATGTTAAGTAGCTCACCTTTTAATTAGGCTAAATATGGCGTCATAGGAATCCCTGTAGGATGCTATAGCTATGACGATAATAAATCTTCGTTATCGTAACTAAGGCTCTTTTGACGATTTCCTTTTTCTTGTGGGTTTGGTTTTCTTGTCGTTGAGATGCATCCAATACTTAAGTGTCCTAAGGAACTTTAGATAGTATAAATTACAAGGTCTTGCTGGTGGGGCCTTGGCCTTGGGCTCCTCACCAGAAGATGAATACAATAATATTCAAAAGTCTACAACACATTCAGGGGTTTACCTGAGGGACATTACATTCTTTCCCCCTAAAATATAACACCGTCCTCGGTGTTCCTATTTTTCAACCATTTTTGTCGCCCCTTTTTCATTTTTGTCTCCTTGTTCTGATCTCCTTCTATCTTTACTGTCTCTTCTCAAGTTGCCATTGCTCAAGACCTGTAGTTCCTTGCAAAAAGTTTGGTTCTAAACCAAAATTTACTCAGTACTTCATGCTTAAAATTGCAATTCAATTTAAAACAAGATCCATAGATTCATCATAACAATCTGCAATTTTTTCCTAGTTTTCATTGGTGTCATATTACCCAATTAGTTTCATATGGGATTTATTCACCAATAAAACATAATTACTACCCTTTCAACCTTTGGATAGTTCTGTCATTCCCAGCCTGAGGAAACCTTTCTTCACATTACACATGAAGCATGTAGCAGTCTTTTGGAAAATTTATTTCTACGTTATGTTTTTCCAAACTCCCTTTGAGTTTATTTTTCCTGTTCTGGTGTGGGCTTACAATAATTCTGAGGTTACTCTCCTCAATGACATCAAACAGCGTCCTGTCTTCCCAGATGTCCAAATTTTGCCTAGGTCTTTTGCCACACCACATGCCTAACACCAATGTGTTCACGCGGCAATCGCTTGCCTAACACCATTGTGCTCCTGCAGCATGTATGCCTAACACCAGTGTGCTCACGCGGCAATTACTTTCCTAACACCACGGTGCTCCTACAACATGTATGCCTAACACCAGTTTGCTCATGCAGCAATTACTTGCCTAACACCACGGTGCTCTCACAACATCCAATTTTTTTTATTCATTTATTTATCTTTTTTTTTTTCTTGTATAATTTTTTTTTTTTAACCTTGATTGTTGTAATGCACACTCCATGGTGCTTGCGTGACTTTATTGTCGTTGTCCCAGTTCATAAATCAACTACATTGTCAGTCAAAGCATTCATTGATAACCCAAAATGTCAATAATCAAATTATGAGAGTTTCACACTTTGCATCGAATTTCAATCGTCATTCACGAGTTGCATATCCTTGTAAAAAGAGAAATTACTCACCCCTTTTTTCTGAGTAATTTAACGCAACTTACATACGCAGGTGGATCTATATATCATAATGTACATCGATGTAGCAATGGTCTTAATCTTGGTGAAGCCTGCAATGTTAGTATGTAAACAACATCATCCGCAGTTAGTCCTTGGTTGTAGTACTCGAGATTTGACAATTTAAGTAAAACAACACCCATACTTAACCTCATTATCCATGACATCAAATATTTTTCTAACAGTCAACTCCAACTGATAGTGTTCCTGGCAGATCCTGCAATGTTAGCATATAACTTTATACAACATTCACCAACTCACTCATCAATATATTTGGATAATCAAACCCCTATAGGCTCTTAGAATGCCAATCTCAGTATGACCCAAGCAAAATAATGCTATCAAATTATCAATGGCTTTAATCACAAGATTACCAACAAGACTCTTCAATCTAGCTCTAGGATTAACTTTAGGGCTCTTACTTGAATCTACGAGTAGACAAATGATATCATTAAGCACCCCTTCAAACAAATATTCTACTAGATCAATACCCAAAATGAAAATACCATCCATGAGCTAATCAAAACGTAACATAGTTCAAAATCAAACTCTAACCCAAGTACAAGAATCCAATCCTAGAACATTCGCTAATAAGAGCATAAGTCTAAGAATTCATTTATTTAGCAGTTATGAAGCTGGTACTTGTAACTATACCAAGGCCTTTTAGTATGTTTAACATCATTTATCAATGTCCAAAATAGCCCTAGCATGATCCACACGGATCCAGAATTAAATTTGCCAATTAATCTCTTTAAGGATTTTAACGCTCAATCCAGCACTAACATAAAGAGATAGTGCTTGACTTGTATATATATATGTCACAAGAAAAAAGGATTAACACACAAAAACTTCAATACCACAAAATCATTATCAACTTTCATCCTTCATTTTCCTACCATGTCAAACGTTCTTTAAGCATTAAATCAATCCTTAGTATTCAAATTTCAAGAGAGGAGACAAATGCCAAAGGAAAATTCACCAATAACCAGATTTCAATTTGTAAAATTTTCAACAATCACTACAAAAACAAATTCGGAATTGATGCCTATGTCATTGATTTAAATTTGGATACCAATTAAGGATCTAAATATTCAACCGTAAGGTTAGCAGAAATCCAATGTGATCCAACCAAAATTTCTATAGGCAAACTCAGATCGGAAGCAAATGATACCAATGTTAAGTGCAAGGTTGTTGGAGGGCTGATGACATTCACTTTCAAGATTTATACACTTGATGATTAAAATCAATTCTTCAACAATGTTAATGCCCAAAGAGATTATACAGGAAACAAGCCTTCCAAGGTAAGATAAGCGTAGTTTCAGATGTATGACATGGTTGTCATTAAACCACCAAAAGTTACAATGCGTAGATCAAGTAACCAATGTTTATGTCAGTAAGCTAGGCTATAATATTTGCATCTGGTTTTTTCATCAAAAATTTAACTAGAATCTTAGGCTTGTTGAATAATTATGAATATAGGACAGTAGAGGATGTGACTGATTAGAGTATACCGAAATGCTTTAAACAGTGACTTCCAAATACAGGAAAATATTCACCAAGACTTGTGTTGAAAGCGCAAGTTTTAGCATGGCTGCCACTTTACCAGTTCTTATCTTCTTGCTTAAACCATTTCATTATACGTAAAAGTTTGCAGCACTTATTTTTAGAAGGTAACCGAGTTATTCCTTAATCATCAATCAAGCTCCCATTTTATAGCTACCTTGCTATCCCAAAAGAATTTGGGAAAGTTGTGTATGTATATTTACATCTACACATATCTAACCGTATTTCCTTACACAATGATATTTCTAAGACTCGGGAGTATACTCTCCTGAGCCACTTACTTTTTCTATTTTTTTCTTAATGAATCCTAGCTTAGGTCTAGAGAACTTATAATCAATACTTGATTCCCATTAGGTCCTTAGCAGTACTACATTCCATTCGATAAACCTCCCAATGCCATACCTACTACAAAAATATTATTTTCCCACATGGAATTCCATAAATCATACATCATGTTGTTAATAATAATTGAGTTCCTATATTATTATGGTAGAATTACTATAGTTCCTTCACCGACTGTGAGTTTTTCTTGAAAGACTCTTGTACCTTGCCAAGAATTTTCTCATGCAATCTAAAAAAAAAGATGCAACAATCGCATTAACCATCCATAAATATTTTCGAAAGAAAATAAAGGAAATAACCAGATACCTTTGCACTTTTGTCGTTGGCCTAACATAGTAGTGGGAAAGGTAATGACCATATTTATTGTGATCTTGAGAAGATGTTCCTCCTTCTCCTGCACAACTACAAGGTCAATTATACATTTGCATTTGGTACAACTTAAAGTACCTCGATTGTCGAACAATGTGGACTTGTTTTCTATTATCACAGAGCAAAATTCAATCATTAGTTCCTAAAACAAAACATGCGGAATTAATTTGAGCCCAAATAGGCCCGAGCGTTCAACTCTCGCTCTGATACCATATGTAATGTACCCCAGATACCTCAACGCCAATTGTGTGAAAAAGGGTAGATGTTTTGTTTATCGTTGTTACCACAAGTGAGTCAAACATGTTAGAGGAAGACTTTTATTTAGGTAAATGGCATTTTAGTTAAATTAAATCTGAAAGATGTCAAACCACATGTAATGTAACACAATCATGTGATAATTTACAAAAGGCATTCTCCCGGATCTGGAAGCAAACATGTCATTGAATCCTATAACATTCCCTAAAATAAATAACAATACAAGACAGTTAAAAACCTTCTTTACGAATACACCAACCAGTGCTTCTTCCAAAAGACTCTAGAGTTCAATCTAGCATATGTAAAGTACTTGCAAAACTGCATTTATTCATACCACATCCATTCATAAAAATGCCTAATCTTTGACCATCCTTTAGGAATTAGCTTGGCCATGAAGGGATTAGTTTGGTAATTTAGAACACAATACATGTGTACTTTCTCTAAGATGATGTTCAATACTTAGCAAAAATATATTAACCGTACATTTTTAATCTTAAAGTACCTATCATCAAAGGTGTCGCGTCACGGTATTATTCATGTCGACTAATGAAATCATCGAAGGCATAATCATAGCATAATTTTTTTTTTCAATCCTCCAACACCCATACATTAATTTGATTCTGACGATTTTTACCCGTCACCTACAATCAATTTCTTATCATAGTATAACACTTTTTACCTTGGTCGGAGACAACAAGCGTATTCATCATCTAATGCATTTAACACACCACTAAGTTTGGAACAAGACTGATTATAATAGTTTTATTGATTCTACTGTAACAAAATCCATTTACAAGGTGGCAAAACAGCTTCACACAACATAAACAAAATGAGGAAAAGAAAATCATTCAAACACATGAAAAAGAGCCTCACACAAATGTACCTGGTTCACCCAATCCTTGGGTTACGTCCACCAAACGGTCACATTGTGTGACATTTATCTTATTAAGAAAATTTCGCAATACAAAAATTGCCATACATTTTTCTTGTTATACAGAGGTCTCCTCCCTGGGGAGCCTTTCTGAGTTATTTCCACACCATCCGCACAAGTAGGGAATTCTTCACAAACAAAATAAGGCATAGCCTCCATTCTAAAGTTTTGTTAATACAACAATATCTTGTCTACAACAATATGTAAGTCCCGACTATCATGCAAAAGAACAACGACCCGGGTTATAAAACAAGTTCCCTTAACTACAAGGGTAGTGAATGCCACAGAACTATTCCCTACCAAACATTCACAATATAAATATTTTTATGCATTTTGCAAATAATCAAAATTATTTGATTAATATTATAAGACTACATGTTGCCCTCTTTCCACTCTTACCTTCCTCCTTAACATTACCCTCCATAACTTTATACTGTCATATAATTCTCAAGTTTATAAGTATGACGATCCGCACTGAGGACTTTAGTGGATTTTAGGAAACAGAACGTTATAAGCCAATAATCCAAAAATCCATAGATTAAATGTTAAGGAACTGGCATCAATCAACAATTAAAGCCTTACTACAAGCCTACTGATTGTGTAATAATTAACAGTCTCCAAAGCACCTGAAACTCAAACCACAATGCATACACGCTGAGTGGGAGGAATGTATAGCTCTTGGATGTTAGGTTCGAAACGCTACTGGGAAATAAGATCCAAGACTAGCCTATGTCTACAAAAATGCTGGTATGTGTCCAAAAGGGATAAAATAGAAATGATGTTTGGCTCTTTGGCCCTTAATACCTTAAAGGATTGTTTGCCGGCTGCAAACATGAAGGCGACAGTCGCATGCGATTTACAAGGGCCTGTGGGGGATGTCTAGGGCGACTGATAATCCAAGATAAAATGAAATCCAGTTTATAGCAGCAGAAGATCAATGCATGAATATTTCTCATCCTACACTGCGATTTACTAAATCTTTAATATCAATTTAATTTTCCTGAGTTAAGAATGCAGATTATCTCCCAGATCTGTCAACGGCCTCTATAGAAAAATCTAGTAGTAGAGATTAGTAACCACTTATTTATCCGATCTGTAAAGAGGAAAACTTCAATGTTTTCTACGAGAAGTATACTTACAGAGCCGAACATCAAAGCGTTTATGCAAGAACGATCCACACATCTCCAAGGCTAGGGTTACCACGGCCTGAAATGAAGATCCGGCACATTGCTGTTTTCAGAGTTCCGTCACGCTAGGAACTCTCACGCTATCCTCAGCTACGATCCTTCGGAGACCAGCTCTCCGTTTCGGGATTTTTATTTTCCATCTGGAAAGACGTCCTTCCTCCTTCAATTGGAGAACGTAGAAAAAAATTCCTCCCTGGTGTCCTGCGCCCTTCCCCCTTTATCGATAATCAAATTGCTTAATCAAATGCGGAAGACCATCCCCCTTCCCATCAGCTTGACCAGTTTCCTAAATATAACGTTGCCGTTGCAACTCTCAGGCAGAATTTGCTGCTAATCAAACCCCAATGCTGGCGACTGTTCAGGCGTTACAAGGTCACGACTGTCAAGGGCTTAACAGACATTAACTCCTTCTTTCAGGCTGAACCCTTTTCCTTAAGTCGCGCCAAGATCCAAGCATGAATATAAATTCTTTGGTTGAAGGAATTACTTCCTCGGTTTAAACTCCTTCCTCAAAATAATAATGCTATGTGTATTTTTTTTTTCATTTTTCCCTTTCTTTAAAAGAAATCCATATAGTATGCCCTTCTTGAAAAGGCTTACTCCATCGCTTTACCTTTCTCTTTTCGACCTGATTTCCATAATTATAAAATAAACCTATGTCATGTTATACATATCAACCTACCTATGTCATTTTATATAAGAGAAGACTTACTCTATTTTGACATAATTCATGTAATCAGCCTAAATCATTTTATATATAATAAAAAATGACTTAATCCATGTTTTTCCGTTGACATAATTTATATAGTAAACCTATGTCATTTTATATAAGTAAATGACTTAGTCCATCTTTCCCATAACTTGTTTCCTCTTAGGATGATGCCTAACGTCATACTTCCTTTGATTTTCCCAAACATTTGATGTTCCTTTCAATGGAACATCCAATCACTTGTCTTACCCCCTCATTTTCTTAGTAGGTTTGACCACAATCCTGTGATCTTTGTATATATATATGTTTATATATTAGATACGGATAACTCCATACAATTTTTAGCTATAATTAGATCAAGTATATTGATGACGATATATAAATATATAAATATATATATATATATAGACATATATATATCTTTCTTCTTTTTAATTTATAAGGCGACTAAATCCTATAGTCTTTTAACCGTTTAATTCTTTGGGATGGTTTTTTCCCCTTTCGGTTCTTCCTTCTTTACGTTTTTCCCCTCGGTCCTTTTGTCGAGGTCACTTTTATTGAAATCTCTTAGACCATGTCTTACTTGCATTTGATGTTAAGTAGCTCGCATTTTAATTAGGCTAAATATGGCGTCATAGGAATCCCTGTAGGATGCTATAGCTATGACGATAATAAATCTTCGTTATCGTAAGTAAGGCTCTTTTGACGATTTCCTTTTTCTTGTGGGTTTGGTTTTCTTGTCGTTGAGATGCATCCAATACTTAAGTGTCCTAAGGAACTTTAGATAGTAAAAATTACAAGGTCTTGCTGGTGGGGCCTTGGCCTTGGGCTCCTCACCAGAAGATGAATACAATAATATTCAAAAGTCTACAACACATTCAGGGGTTTACCTGAGGGACATTCAATTATTTGGTTATGGTCCAACTGGGATCTCCTTAATTCATTACCTACAAAAATCCCAATGCTCTGTGAGTTACCAAAACATACATGTAATGTCATTTAAAACATAAAAGTATCAAAAATCCCTATTCGACATCTTCCTTCTTCCGGAGCCTAGAAGCTCCTCCTCAAACACAACTTTCATATCTCTAGGCGTATCTGATGTTTCATGTCTACTTGCTCCACACCGTATCCATGTGGCAGCTTGACATTCCCCATGCTCTCTTTAGACCTTAGTGACTTACATCCTACATTCAAAATAACCTAATGTTCTAGTGTTAAAGCATATATAGAGTCTTTCTATAATTAGCTACTAAACTAGAAATTTTCCAAAACTTTTTATAAAGGATGTTCTTAACATAAGAAATTATTGAAGCTATGAAATTTCAACATAACTAATCAAATGTTACCGTCCTGGTAACCTTTCCATAATAAGCAGTGAATCATACAGACTCCAGGTGTTATTTTTTCATATTTGCCTCTCGTCCTCACGTGATGCTGCTTCCTTGTAACCACGCACACCTGTACTATCTGCTCACAAACTCTTGCCCAAAAATAAGTCACATCTTACCCTATAAACAGATTTCATGATAACATGTTCCTATTTGACTACCACAAAAATATACTTGTGTATCTTACAAAGGCTTTACTTCCTCTTCAATATCTTTTCTTGATGCGTTACTATGATGCAACCAATCTTACTAAACACAATTTCATCTTGTACTCCTCTCATAGAGGCGTAAGTAAGACAACCTAAGTATATCTTGCGACAAGCCTAATTTAAACAAATAGCCTTTCAATTCATGCAACTCACTTCAACACATAATTCTCAGAAGCCGTGCAGAAAATTCAGCAATATTTCCTTGCATTATACTATCACATAGCTAAATCACATAGTTCACAACATACCTGCATGTCGATGAGTACATCAGGTCCGAGCGTTTTAACTTTGCTCTGATACCATATGTAATGTCCCTCTAAAACCTTGATGCCAACAAGTGCGGGAGAGGGGTAAGGAACTTGTTTCCTTCTTAGATAAAGGAGTCCAACAGTATGTGGTCGCCATAGTGTCCTAGAAATATGACTTACCATGCATAGAAGTAACATCACCCAAAAGCTGAAAGAAGTATTTAGTGAACATGGGGTAAGTTAAGCTCCTTACAAAATGCTATTTGGAAATTAATAACCATGAAGTGTGACATTGCCTTTACCATCTCTTTATACAGTTACCCATACCTTTAGTAATATATGTGTATTTTGCTAATTCAGAACCAAAGTGTACTGAAACAATGAATTTGTATTTCCTAGCCTTCCAATGGTGTCTTCTTTGGATTCTTCATTCAACATTTTAAGCCATCATAAGGATCAAACTCATGTAGTTACACACAGCCATAGTACATGAGATAAAACATAAAATAAGCATGTCAAGGTACAAGAAAAGGTATTCATCAAGAACACACAAAGATAGTATACATCAAAGACACATGAAAACGAGACCAATATACGTGGTTCACCCAATCCCTTGGCTACGTCCACTAAACCGTCATGCCATGCATTATTCATTTGATAAAAAGTTACAAACTGCAACATCCCTGTTGCCACATTTCCTCTTGGTTATTCTCATCGATTTCTAACATAGCCTATAACCATCAGGCTCGTAGTACCCTGAATGTTGACATGCTAAGAGCTGTCATAAATAAATTTATAACCATAGAAGTTCCATGTGTTGGTCAACTTCAAAATACAATTAGTTATCACTACAGAAGTAATAAGTGCTGGTTGACTCATACTTCGTGCCTTAGTGAAATAACTGATACACAACTGAAGTGTTCTATCTGTTTAATATACAGGTCGAAATATGTTCCTTCATTAGATTTTGTCAATCGAGGCCTTTACACAATGTACCCATGATATGCTTGCACATATCCCCAAAAGACAATGCTTCATTATCAAACCGTTATTTTTATGCAACCAAATCCATGTACATCGAGATGATCCCATCTTGAGTAACAGGTAGACTATGAAAAAACACCCCTCGACATACATATCGCAGGCATACGGACCGTCATATATTATACATATATATATATAGATCACAGGAAAAAAGCAACAAACAAGCTGTGTTTTTTATCTTTTTGGCCATTTCAGCCACCAACCCCACGCACCAATGGACACAATCAACACAAGTCCAACAGCCACACAAATGTAGAAAATGGACATAATAAACACAATTTCAACAACAATAAGCACAAATTCAACTACCACACAATCGTAGACATGGAGATACTATGAAACTCCAGACTCTTAAAATCTCTGCTCATGCAAAGTACAGCAATGTAAAAGTTACTCAGTTCTTTTTACACAAACGTTGTACCTGCAAATACATGCCGTTAGCAAAAAGGAGATATTGCTTTCACATATACAATGAATTCATTACAATACACCTCCCTCGATTGTATAAATCAAAAAAATGGGTGGCATTAAGATCGGCATATACTGATATCATAGGCTGGGAGTGAAATTGCCAGTTACTAGCAATCGCCAGGCTTATCAGTCAACAAGGGAAACGTAGTTTGATCCCTACAATCATTGGCAAGAGAATACTACTGAGCAAGTTCAAAAATGTAGGCGTAGTAAGAAAGGTCAAAACCACGATTTGATGACCTGGGAGGTTATGGATCAATGCAGCCTACTCCCTACAACATTGTAGAATAAAGGCAAGGATCTATTCAGATGATAACAGAAAATCATAGACTCCTATGCAAGCAAAGGGAGAATCCCTCTCTTGATGAGATCAAGTAGACCTGCATCAGTTATTCATTTACCGATTAAACACACAGAATCTATATTTTATACAAATGCTAGAAACAAAGGTGTCCAGAACTAAAACATAAACCCATCAAGAGGAATTAGCAGATTAACGGCAATAACAGCTTTCTCATCATACCAAATTAAAACATGTGTTTCATAACACAAAGATTATACTTATTCCTCGTAACACACAGGCAATAGCACACTTCTCATATCGGCCAGCAACAGCAGATTTCTCATAGGAGCAGATTATAATCAATTCCTCAGAACACACAGGCAATAAAGCTTTTTTCACATCCACAAGCCATAACATACTCCAAGCAACAATCCTATTTTTCACTAGCGCGCAGATCAAAGGAAGAATATTATGCGGGAAGGGTTTCTAGGCACTCAGGTAAAAATCCTTAATAGTAGAGGGGACTTCGATTCCCAACATAGCTACTTCAAGGTGCAGACGAACATCAACGCAGGCCAATATTTTAACAATACAAAACTATGCACTGCAAAAACAGTTTAGAGAAGTATTGGGTGCTTGATCAGAGAGGTGACATACCACTTAACGGACTAGCCGTTCCCTTCTTATGCTAATCGAGATATATCATAACCATACCAGTCAATTTAATAGCTGAAAACAGAAAGATGGTATGCAAAAATACATAGTTTTACCGGTGATCACAGAGTGGAAGGATGTGAGGGCTAGGCCGCAAAACTCTGGCACGAGTTTCTCGACTTTGCTTGACCATTCCTACTAACCATATCTACAACGCCTCCATGACATAGTCTGTACCTAACTCCCTGTGGGTGAAAATCCCCTCTCAAAGATAAAGAACTGGCCAGGATAAGATGGCGTAAAATATTTGTCCCAGCACTCCCCACAATGAGGGACCTGCCCAAAACCCTAGCGTTCCCCTGATTTATGCTTACCAATTCTTGTAATGCCCCATAATGGGCATCAATAAGGCAGAGTAGAACCCTCCATAATTACCGTCTATTTGACCATTAATGTCAGTCAAAGGTTAATTCCGACCATTAATGTCGGTCAAAGGTGAGGAATTAACACCTGCATACTCAACCAGCCACAATGCCCCCAAAACACATTCATTAATGCAGCAATCTATAATTTATTTAGAAACTTAAATAACCTTACAGAAAATTCCCAGCCCATATACCATCCCCAGAGAAACAGCACGAGAGCCAGCGCTGAGGTGTATAAACCAGAAACATGAACCTACAAGAGGCAGCTGGTCACATGTCTACATCTTAAACATATAATTCCTTGTCCCTTGTCCATATATGTTTAGTATATAAATTGCTTGACAATATTTAAAATCTTAAAAGGCTTGATCAGGCTCACATTACGTTAATTCGGTGCGTTCGGATGGTTGTGCACCTTCGTACCTTGGAAAATGATAAATGTATGTATCCATTCTTTCGATTAACAACTCAAAATTATAATAGATTTCTCAAGAACATCATCAAGTCTACGAATCTAGGTATCTTCCCACATAACTTTAGTACTTCTCAGAACCAGGATTTTCAAAGCACCATTTGAACACTAAAACTTGAATGCTATAAAAGTACTGTCATGTGAAGTTTTAACTTCTATGCTAAGAATTCAAACAGCCTGATCTAATAGATCCCTTTCATTAGAAATCTCGGAGCACACTGAGGCTAGAACATAAACAATCTGGATAATAATAGAGCTTGCGATACAAAGCTGAAACAGTCAACACGGTTATTCAGTACCACATTTTATAATGAAAAAACGAGCATGCAATGTAGAACATCCATAAGCTTGGATCGTTTCATTCAACACCAAACTTGCAAATTACGAGCGCAGAAAAATCCAGAATGAAACGAAGATGACTGCAAAATTTCCATGACTAATATATATATATATCCTCGTTTATGAATGCAAAATATTCACAACTATACAATACCCATTTCATATCCTAAAAAATACATATTCCAGATGGATTTATAAGTTATCTATGACAGCTTAGCTATGCCAAACTCTTGGAAATTTTAACTAAAAATGGCTACCCCATCATAAGCTTGGCATTGCTATAAATATGCACAACTTCTTACATATACTTATGTTGTGCACATTTCTGATCAATACATCCTTAACTTCCCGCAGAACGATCAGTTTGTTTATAATTCTTTTCTATATCAATTTTCTCGATCTTCATTGGAGCAATTTCAATAGCAGAGATTTGGCTTTGACATATAATATATATATATATATATATATCACAAGTATATATTTATATGTCTCTAATATATATATATATATATATATATAATAGATAGTATTCTTCAATAATATATATACATGATTCCACATACATGTATGCGGTGTTGTCTTTATGCATATATATATGAATCCAAATCATATATATATCATTCTCCGTTAATATACAATGTATGTATCGCAAATATATATGCTTCCAACATATATATGATTCTGCATTTATAGGGTTACACTATTTTCTGTATGAGGTTTGTTATACCTTCTGAGATTATAAGAAACTTTAATAGTTTCTACCCATATATATATATATATATATATATATATATATATATATATATATACACATATAATATTCTACATTATTATATATATGTAATGTTGTGCATATAATATACTTATGTATGCGATTTGTTTCATCATGGGATGTCCCATGATTTATAGGTAGAATTACAAGTTCCACAAATAATACATACCTCAAATGTATATCCCGGTCATACATATATTGTTCTTTATAATAATGTTAGAATGTCACAAGTTCCCTAGATTAACTTGTAGCTGGAGTAACCTCAGTGTGGTGAGGGTTTTTCCACTCCTTTAGAATGCAATTTTGATTCCTTTCTGTTTTTATGAGTCGTATTCGCTCTTGGCTCTTTAAGGTGGGAGGGGGATCTTAAATGGAAATACTTAGGAGACATAATGTAATGAAACAAACTAACAAGGGATAACTAATGGATAAAAAACTTGTCCGAGCACAAGACGCCCTAGCAGAATACTCAATCCTAGTAAACTTGACAAGAGGGGTTGAGGGGTTAAAGATAGAACCAAGGAAAAACAATCCAAAGAATTAAAGACACATATACGGATAGGATAAACAAAGGTATGATTTATTGAAGAAAATATACATATATGAAATGAATTAAATAAGCGAGAAAATTGGAACAGTGCATAGTGAAGAAATATATTTAAAATATATAAGGGAGGAAATAGCTTATATATATATGTGCCTTATTGCATATGGACAACCGTTATGAAAATGAATACCCATATTAATGGATTAAGATTCTGTCCTTTGTATCAGCCATGAGTTTATGAGCCATTACAGGATATTTTTAGTCACCATTTGACTTATCTTAAACTCATCTTTTAGTTTCCTTTGATTATGGGAAAAGACAGTAATGGGGAGGCGGTTATTAAAATTATGATAACCTTTATTTACTACCCACGATTTCTGTTAAGGGACATTGAACCAGCAGGTTTTAATTGTCCTGAGCAAGCCAACACCATTGGAGGAGGTAATTTAGGGCATGCTTAGGCGCTGTTAGAGGGGGAAACCATAGGCGACTAGCAACGACTCCCTCGTTCTTTAATTACCTGTAGTGAATTGATTATAAGGGGGAGGGGAATAGGAGAAAACACGTTCTACGTTTGGGGAGGAAGAACAGTAGCAACAGAAGTTGCACCTACTACCTCTATGGGGAAAACCAGCTAACTGCCTCATCCGATGGGAGTCGTATGGGCCTTTTGACTGATTCCTTGATCCAAGGAGTGGGGTAATAGGTCGAGGTATGTTTTCTTTCCTCATAGCTATGCATTGGTTTGTAGCAGAAACCCATGAGCCTTCCATTCAAAATCTCCACGGTTGAACTCTACATTTTATTTTTTTTGTATATATGGGGCACTTTACATTTTAATTCCTAGTGAACTTGCTCCAAAGTGATCGATATCTCTCTGCAGACTAGATTAGAATAGGGTTCATGGTATTTCCTTCCATGCCCTTTAAGTCTATCTGAGTGCAGGAATATTTTTCCTTGGTTTTATGCTAATTCGATCTGAATGTGTTTTGGTCCTGAATAGTGATGTCCTTGATTATTATAATCATGCTGGATTTTGAACCCATCGCCCATAAATTGATGCGATTGGACTCTTTTACAGTTAAAAACCCTTATCTGGGCGGATCTATCTGCAATCAATTGGTAGATCCACGTAATAAATTGTTATCGGCATCTGTATTTCCACACAACAAAAAAACTGCCTATTGTGATGTTCAGATCTTGATTTTTACTATCTCGATCTGCTAGGGATGTTTGTGTTTAAACTCTATGACTACCTGTGATCTGTGTCTATTTGTGATCTACCCAAGGGTCTCTTGGTTTATGCCTGATGGCTGTCCGTGATCTACTAAAGAGCGCTTGGGTTGAAGGGGGGTTTTATTCCATAGAAAGGAATTGGGGTGTGTGTTTTCACCATGAACAAAATAACCTATAGACTCCTGGTTGCATATCTTTTAGCAGAAGCAAAAAAAAGGAAAACCAATGGCATTGTTTTGTAGAAATTTAACATTCTAGATCCTTCACTCTTTATGAGCAGACCCGCCTTGAATTACTACAACGACCCCTATGGATGATCTACATGGTTGTGCATCTGGAATTTTGTCTGATAGATACATCTGTACTAGGTTTGATTTTTCTTTTGGCTGAATAGTGCTGGTTAGAACTAACTCTACGTCCAGAAGAAATAGACAACGCTGCCCAGAACCCGACCTGTGTGTTTTGGCCGTTTTCTCGTAGTTTTACGAGATTGATTTCCTAGATAGACCTGGAAGAAAATCGCTGGTAAGAACTTTGGTCTGGCAATGCTTGTTCAAGAAGATCTGGAGATGAACCACCGCTAGGGTTGTGTTTTCTTTATAGTTACACGTATGATATTTGCTGTTTTTTTTTTTAAGTTGGTTTCTGTTTTGATTTATTTATAGGGGAAACGTTTGAATCCCTGGATGGGATTTAGGGTGTAGACTATGAATATTATAAAGAATGATGGTGAAACGCTTTGCCTTAATTGTAGTTTATGAGCTTATCTCAAGAACAATATAGAAGGTACCTAATGAATACTTCAGGAGTAATAATATCCTAAAAGGGTTAACATAATAATAAACCTGATATCACCTGACCGAGTATAAGGTAATAATTTCAAGACACCCACCTATTAGGGTAATTAAATGTTGTTCATCAGGTGCCCAAAGGGGCTGTTAATAATTTCTTATATGAGCTGATTATAAGGGTCCTAAGTAGGGCTGTCGAGTTACCAACCTCTCTCTGCATAGAGCCTGGAGGTAAGATAAAACTGGCCATGAATGAGCCCTGATTTTTTTTGTAAGCATTCTATTTTGATAAAGAAATAAAAAGAGCAAATAAGTTGGTTGATGTAGCCTCGTGGACAAGGTGAACCACGTGAAGAGGGTTGTCTCATTTGTGTTGTTTTGATGTGCTGGTTTATTTCTTTGTTTTCAGGATGGTTATGAATGTAGCGTAAATGTTTTATATGGTGAAAAGATTTCTAAAGCATTGTTTTGCAGACTTCTTGAATGGCTTGTAGCATTAAGAGATAAGAGGTATACTACATATGGTATGAGAGCGAGGTTGAAACGCTCGGGCCTATTGGGCTCAAAACGCTCCAGTAGGTTTCATTTTAACTAATGGTTGAATTTGTCTCTGTGACCCAGAGAAAACCAACAAGCTCGCACTGTAATCCAGGAACCTCAAGTGTACCCAATACACTTGTTTATTGAGTTGTGCAGGGGAATATGGAGTCAGAAGGGAAAAGGGAAATGTGTTTTCCTTGTTGAAACTTCCACCTACGTATCCATGAATCTGGTGGGCGTTTCCTACCTGCATCCTGCATCTAAGTTGAAGTTGAAGATCTTAGCTACAGATCAAGAAAAATTGTTAAATATTCCATGCCTTCGTTCAGGGTCTCTGGTTATTAAATATCTCGTGTATTTTTAACAATTTTAGACATTTTTTTGATCCATGGATCTGGATCTAGTCCGCATTGTGACTTCATTCTGAGTTATGGACCACATGTTAGATCTCTAAGTCATTGTTTTCATTCTTGAGCTCAAGCTATGAATCGATCCCCGTTGTCTTTGCTGAGGGTAAACATTGCCTTACCCATCGCTCATTTTTATCTATGTTAGCATGGATTTTTTTTTTATTCCTTTCTAAGTTCGAAGGAGGTCGCCGTGTTTCTAATAGGAAGAATCCAGTTTTGTTTGCTGAGCGTAAATGCTGTTGTATCCACCGTAGGTTTAGATCTGGGTTATCACGGGTACAATTTTATTGAACCCATCTCAAGTTTGACTTTGATTTTTCTCTCCATCCATTTGTTGAGCATAACCTTGTTGTTTTCACCCATCGCCTGATAGACCTATGATTTATGGTACAAATCACCGAGTTTTGTAAGTTATATCCAGATCCACTTAATCATTGTGTTTATTTAAGGAACCCAACTGCTGAAGGTAGATGTTGCTCTACCCATTGATGTTTGATCTTTGTTAGCCTCGATGAAAATGCTGTTAAACCTAACTCCAAGATCTTAGAGACCTGTCGCTATTTTGTTCAGTGTAAAACATTGTGGGCGTCCATTCACAGTTTCAAATCCATGTAGCGTGGATGTAAATATATGTTGATTCTGAGCTCAAGCTTTAGAATAGATCCTTATTCTTATGTTGAGTATAAAGGTTGTAGGTTAAGATCTGCATTATCATGGGTACCAATTATGTGAAATGTACATTGCATGTATATATATAGATATTATGTAGGAATAGGTCCTTATTATTATGATGAGTATAAGCATTACAGGTTAAGATCTACGTTATCATGGGTACCAATTCTCTTAATTGCACATTGCATGTATATATATAGATATGGATCTTCTAGGAATAGATCCTTATTCTTATGCTGAGAATAAACATTGCAGGTTAAGACCTGCGTTATCATGGGTACCAATTCTATGCAATGCACATTGCATGCGATTTTCCTTGCATGTGTAGGGTTGATCATTCCTTGTATGCTTTTAATTCTTTATGAATATGATCTGTAGGAGGTGCTTGATTATCGATATCATATATGATATTTAGGTAATTTTTCTGCCCTCTAGATTTTAACTTATCTACATTATGGGTATGAATTCTACATACATTTCTAGTGTCTGTATTTAATCATATTTGTGCACGAATAGATCCATACTTGCATTAGGTGTGAATGAATTTCCAGTTATCTTATGCTTGAATAATCTCATATCTGCGTTGGGGTATCTCCAGTAGGTGTATGCATTTTATGGATACTGTAGATTTGTTTTAAGTGTGTTGTTAAATACCTGAATCATTCAAGATCTACATTGGAAGGGAATGAAATTCTAGTCACGTATGCATGAATAATTCCGGATTGTATTGGGCGTGAATGTTCATAGAGTGGTTTGTATGAATTCATTGAATCATTTATGCACTTCATGTGTATGTATTATCCGCATGTGAATGCATTTTCTTATATGACTGCGTGTGATATATAGCCCAACTTTTGATTCTAAAAACTTTAGATTCAGTTGTTTGTGTTTCCATGTGTTGTTTTATTTTGTGGAACAATTCTCTAACATTTGGCCAAGATTTCCTATGGTCAGCGTTGTAGAATGCATTGTTGGAAAAGTATATTATATGATATTTATGTATGGAAAACCTTTATGATTTTTTTGTATATATATATGTATAATCTCCAAGATTAAATGATTGTTTCCAGAGTTATTTTTCCTTAACAAGAATAGAATGGAAAATTCAATGTGTTTATATACCAACTGGTTTGTGAATAACATATGAGTGATTCTTATGTCCCTTATATCAATGGAGGCAGTTAACAGGGAGTGATCTTCCGTAATAACTTCATTATTGGTTATTGTTTAGTTGAGAGGTCGTTGCTTGGTTGGAGGGTGAGTATTCTTGATTGATTGAATTTTTCCTTCTCTACCATAGATTTGAATTGATTACAATAACCTGCATCTTGTGGGACATGCTGGAGTCGTTTATGGTTCTCTAAATGAATAGACATTTTAAGAATGCATGCCTATGCAATATATGTTAAGAAGACGAATGGGTGCCTATGCAGTTTATGTTTAGTAGTTATGTTGAATTCTTTATTCCAGGAAATGTAATGATTCTGCTCATTTATGATGCTCCATAAGCAAGTACACTGTATTTTATATGCTGAGAGATTCAAAAGTTAGTTATATTGTTTTGAAAATTGATTTGTGATTTGAGAGATTCACAAAATTCTCTATAACTAAATTGTTGTTGCCCTGGAACACATGCCCTGCATAAGAGATCATGTGGTACGATTACATATCTGTGAAAGGCAACTAATTGTAGGTATTGCATCAACTAGAACTTCTCGTACACATGAAAGGTAGATAACAGAGATAGTTGAACATAAATGTAGGGTTTTTGAAAAATACTGTAATTCATGGTTTTGGTCATGTAAGTAAAAAGGTTTGAAAGGACAATTGAAGGAAGTATCTGTTTTTAGTTACAGTAGGAAAAATGGCTAGTACCATCACATAGTAATATCTGTTACACTTAACCCTTGTGACTTTATGTTGAGTTTATTATTGTTAATATGTAAGGTGGTGTTTGCATTGTCAATTTTCTCGAGGTTATATGTGGCATCTTGCGAATTGTGTTGTTATAAATTGGAAAGGTTTGTGGCTTTGTGTGAATGCTTACTTATCAATTCTAGTGTTAAAAGAACTGAAAAGGCTCTTACCAATGAATGAGAAATGGGGTAAGGCATGATTTATGCTAAAAGTTTGATATTCTTTGAATTGATAATATGATAAACTGACCACCTATAAAGTGCTTGCAGGCATGGAGATTTATGGCCATGAAAAAGGCTAAAGCTCCAGGACTATGATGAGTTAAATCTCATGTGTATAAAGTTATCACCAGAAGAGGGAGTGGTGATGGAGGTAGTGGTTAAAATATACCTTGTTTTCCCCTGGGCCGGCGAGGGACCATTATGCATTCTGGGGATGCCTAGATGTATCACATGTGGTTAAGACTCGTTCCACACACATTAGAGGGCTGTCACATGAGTTGGGGGACTCTGTGAATAGAATAACCTCTAGGCGCTGTGGAGGTGTGCGAGAACGAAGTGCCTCAGCTTGGTGAAGCACCCTGAAGAGCACAAAAAGGAGATACTGTTAAGAGGGGTACAGGGTATTGTCCTTGTGTTGGGTGGCTTGAATTGGCACTTGGTGTGCTGGGATGAAGGAACATCCAGAGAAAAGAATAATGACAAGCACCCTGAATAGCACATAGGAGATACACGAAGGGTTGGTATCGTCCTTGTGTTCGGTGGCTTGAATGGGTACTTGTAGTACTGTTGGCACTTGATGTTCTGGGATGGAGGACATCCAAAGAAAGAGACAATGCAGAAAAAGGTATGTGCATTGCAGGTAAATTTGTACCGATGAGGTAATATGTTGATTGATTGACATTATTGATATAATGGGATTTCAATGCATGTAGTCATGTTTTGTTGATGTGTCAATTGCATTATGGAAAAAAATTGAGTAACATGGCACCAATGAACACTAGAAAATTGCAAATTTGCAAAAGAATCTATGACTTTTGTTTAAGTTGAATTGTGATTTGGAACATGAATTACTGAAAGGACTAAGTTGTAGTTATGATGCTGCAAAAGACTTGATAATTACATTCATGATGAATTGACTCTTATCTATGTGAAATCTAGGTAGACCCGATTTTTGCAGGTCCTACGAACCCACGAGGATCAGAAAAGAAAAAAAAAACCAGAAGAGAGATCCGAGCAAGGTGAACCAAGAAAAGATGAGTCCAGAAAAGAATAAAAGATTTGTCAAAGAAACAAGAAACACCGAGGACGGTGTTCTTTTCTTTTAGTGGGAAGGATGTAATATCCCTCTCCTATGCACTGGAATATCTTGTAAATTTTGCATATTCTTGTACTAGTCTCGGTGAGGAGCTCAAGGCCAAGGCCCCACCCAAGACAACACCTTGTGGATTATAAGGGTTAACTGTCTAAGTGAAAATACTTAGGAGACATAATGCAATGAAACAAACTAACAAGGGATAACTAATTGATAAAAAACTTATCCCAACACAAGACGCCCTAGCAGAATACTCAATCCTAGTAAACTTGACAAGAGGGGTCGAGGGGTTAAAGATAGAACTGAGGAAAAACAATCCAAATAATTAAAGACACATATACGGATAGGATAAACAAAGGTATGATTTATTGAAGAAAATATACATATATGAAATGAATTAAATAAGCGAGAAAATTGGAATAGCGCAAAGTGAAGAAATATATTTAAAATATATAAGGGAGGCAATAGCTTATATATATATGTTCCTTATTGCATATGGACAACCGTTATGAAAATGAATACCCATATTAATGGATTACGATTCTGTCCTTTGTATCAGCCATGAGTTTATGAGCCGTTACAAGATATTTTTAGTCACTGTTTGACTTATCTTAAACTCATCTTTTAGTTTCCTTTGATTATGGGAAAATACAGTAATGGGGAGGCGGTTATTAAAATTATGATAACCTTTATTTACTACCCACGATTTGTGTTAAGGGACGTTGAACCAGCAGGTTTTAATTGTCCTGAGCAAGCCAGCACCATTGGATGAGGTAATTTAGGGCATGCTTAGGCACTGTTAGAGGGGGAAACCGCAGGCGACTAGCAATGAATCCCTTGTTCTTTAATTACTCGTAGTGAATTGATTATAAGGGGGAGGGGAAAAGGAGAAAACACATTCTACGTTTGGGGAGGAAGAACAATAGCAACAGAAGCTGCACCTACTACCTCTGTGGGGAAAACCAGCTAACTGCCTCATCTGATGGGAGTCGTATGGGCCTTTTGACTGATTCCTTGATCCAAGGAGTGGGGTAACAGGTCAAGGTATGTTTTCTTTCCTCATAGCTATGCATTGCTTTGTAGCAGAAACCTGTGAGCCTTCCATTCAAAATCTCCACGGTTGAACTCTACATTTTATTTTTTTTGTATATATGGGGCACTTTACATTTTAATGCCTGGTGAACTTGCTCCAAAGTGATCGATATCTCTCTGCAGACTAGATTAGAATATGGGTCATGGTCTTTCCTTCCATGCCCTTTAAATATGTCTGAGTTCTAGAATATTTTTCCTTGGTTTTATGCTAATTCGATCTGAATGTGTTTTGGTCCTGAATAGTGATGTCCTTGATTACTATCATCATGCTGGCTTTTGAACCCATCACCCATAAATTGATGCGATTGGACTCTTTTACAGTTAAAAACCCTTATCTGGGAGGATCTATCTGCAATCAGTTGGTAGATCCACGTAATAAATTGTTACCGGCATCTTTATTTCCACACAACAAAAAAACTAGCTATTGTGATGTTTAGATCTTGATTTTTACTATCTCGATCTGCTAGGGATGTTTGTGTTTAAACTCTATGACTACCTACAATCTGTGTCTATCTGCGATCTGCCTAGGCGACTCTTGGTTTAAGCCTGATGGCTGTCCGCAATCTACTAAAGAGCGCTTGGGTTGAAGGGGGGTTTTATTCCATAGAAAGGAATTGGGGTGTGTGTTTTCACCATGAACAAAATAACCTATAGACTCCTGGTTGCATATATTTTAGCACAAGCAAAAAAAAGAAAAGGAAAATCAATGGCATTGTTTTGTAGAAATTTACCGTTCCAGATCCTTCACTCTTTATGAGCAAACCCGCCTTGAATTACTACAACGCCCCCTATGGATGAACTACATGGTTGTGCGTCTAGAATTTTGTCTGATAGCTACATCTGTACTCGGTTTGATTTTTCTTTTGGCTGAATAGTGTTGGTTAGAACTAACTCTACGTCCAGAAGAAATAGACAACGCTGCCCAGAACCCGACCTGTGTGTTTTGGCCGATTTCTCGTAGTTTTACGAGATCGATTTCCTAGATAGACCTGGAATAAAATCGCTCGTAAGAACTTTGGTCTGGAAATGCTTGTTCGAGAAGATCGGAAGATGAACCGCCGCTAGGGTTGTGTTTTCTTTATAGTTACATGTCTGATATTTGTTGGTTTTTTTTTAGTTGGTTTGTGTTTTGATTTATTGATAGGGGAAACGTTTGAATCCCTGGATGGGATTTAGAGTGTAGACTATGAATATTATAAAGAATGATGGTGAAACAATTTGCCTTAACTGTAGTTTATGAGCTTATCTCAAGAACAATATAGAAGGTACCTAATGAATACTTCATGAGTAATAATATCCTAAAAGGGTTAACAGAATAATAAACCTGATATTACCTGACCGAGTATAAGGTAAGAATTTCAAGACACCCACCTATTAGCGTGATTAAATTTTGTTCATCATGTGCCCAAAGGGGCTGTTAATAATTTCTTATATGAGCTGATTATAAGGGTCCTAAGTAGGGCTGTCGAGTTACCAGCCTCTCTCTGCGTAGAGCCTGGAGGTAAGATAAAACCGGCCATGAATGAGCCATGATTTTTTTTGTAAGCACTCTATTTTGATAAAGAAATAAAAAGAGAAAATAAGTTGGTGGATTTAGCCTCGTGGACGAGGTGAACCACGTGAAGATGGTTGTCTCATTTGTGTTGTTTTGATGTGCTGGTTTATTTCTTTGTTTTCATGATGGTGATGAATGCAGCGTAAATGTTTTATATGGTGAAAATATTTCTAAACCATTGTTTTGCAGACTTCTTGAATAGCTTGTAGCATTAAGAGATAAGAGGTATACCACAAAAGGGACCCCAATGTACGTGGTTCACCCCAAACTCGGGGTTACGTCCACCAAACTGTCTCAGCATGTAATATTTCCCAAATAGCCGGTTACAAGAATGCAAAAATTCTCTTACCATCCAAGCTGCAACAACTATGATGCTATACTACTTCCTGTTTTACACTTTCAAGACTTCCTAACATTTGAGTCTAAAGTATACTCTTTAATAATAGCTGGGGCAATCATTAACCCAGAGGTCATGGGAAACTCCCGACCCTTAAACTAGTCATACCCAATCAATAATGTCTGGGTTTCTAAGGATACAAATAATAAAAGGCTATTCAACGACGATTAACATATTATCTGCAGGTATTTGCAAATTTTTCTGTCAAAAAAGAAAAGATTCGGGTAATTGGTAATATCGCTCCCTGCTACTTAACGATAAATTCAGATGTTTCTACACACAAAAGCCAAACACTCGGCATATCCAAAAGGATTATCCCATCTGATGGGAGCTAGAAATAATGAGGCCTATAACCTTTTAATAAGTTCAGGTTTTGTAACACCGTAGAGGTTCGTTAAAAGGTTTAAACACCAAAAGATTACCTGCCAAGGCCACAAATCGACACCCATACAAGATAGGTTATTTTTCTATGGGTGTAAAAATGTCATGCAAAAACCTTGTGGAGGATACAAATGGTGTATAAATACGTATATCTTCACCTACCCCCGTCATATATATATATATATATATAATTCGTGATCACCAAAACAGAGATATCAATCTGTGAGTTGGAGTCTGCTGAGCGAAGGCCTCTGCACTCGCTAATTCATTTGGGTAATAAAGAAAGTCATATTGAAGGTATAAGTCAGAGTGAGAAGTCTTGGACTCACACTAGCAGGTATTTCCATGCAGTACACACAAAGCATTGAGATGATGTAAGGGCCTTGAACGCTGGCAAGCAGTGACTGTGATGCCCCTCCTGCGTTTTTCCACCTGCCCACCCCGCCTTGCAGATGTGTTCCATCAACAATGACTTTACATTTGTTTATAAAACATTTAAACTACAAGATACTTAGTGGGATGGGCTATGCGGTCTTGCTGTTATTGGTTGTAATAAAACCATAACAGCTTTAAGCATATCTATTAGGTTTCCCCGATAAACAACGATTTCCTTATAAAACAAGCACTACAGTAGGTTGTTGATCAAACGACTAAATCCCCACGTACAAAGAAAAATAAACTTGGGTTGTTTCACCCCATCCACGCGCTTTATCTGCGCTATGTTTCCATCAATCCCAATGGAACGAAATCCATATGCTCACAAAAAAAAGGGGACGACTGAATGCCTTTACTTGGGTGGAAGTAAATGTTGTCAAGTCGGATCTAGGGCTTGAGGTATAATCTACATAAAAAAATTGCACATCTTAGTGTGACGTCCTTTAATCCATTTTTCCCCAAAACAAAAATGATAAAGATGTGTCCCAATTTGATAACTATCAATCCAAGGTTGCAATCTAAGGAACAGTCGGATTCTGGGTGGAGAATAAACCACAGTCTTATTCCTTTAATAGAGTACTTAAGGCTTGCCTACATGCAGACCTGAAGCTAGCTTAGTAATTGAAAGACTTAAGGCATAGAGGTACTCAGGCCCTAAACCCCAAATCCAGATACGCCTTGAGAGAAAACTCTCTCCAATAACAGGTTTATTAGAGTCACCGCTATGGACAGAACCCTTAGCCGCGGCCTAGCAGTAGACTTATGTATAAGGAAAATAAGATGTGAACTATCATTCCTTATTCACAGGTTAATAATACAAATCTTTGTAAAGTGGTATTAAGCACATGTATAAAGCATGGAAAAGGGGCAGAAGCATACAGTAGAGCCCATCCAAATCTAGACTGTCGTGGTTACAATATATATGTGAGCCAACATATTTCTGTTCTCGGCACAATTTCTCCATCTTCCAGAAGCAATGCACACAACTCCTCATGAAACGAAATTCCTCAAAACATATGAAAAACCCTCTCCTTGGATGCAACGCTCCAGGTTTTCCCTTCCCCCCCCTAAAACTGAAAATCAAGACCATTAAATAAGCATAGGAGAATGCCTTTTTCCCCGAGGTGTACCAGGCTATCCATAATTTAAGGCAGAAATTGTGCCATTTACTTAGCGGAGACATGTCTCCCTCTGTCTTGCAATAATTCTGGCAACCATTTAACCATTGTCCGAGCATGCGTCCAACCAATAACCATTCAAATTAATGGTGAGGGAAAATGATTATTGCATGATTTAATAAACCCTTATTGGAGGGGAGTAACTAAATTATTACCTCTGGTTGTTATGAAAAAGACAATATTTCTTTCCTAGGTAAGTGTTATAGATATCTATAGGATTAATAGTGAATAGGTAAACACCCCTTTAAAAATATGTGTATCACAACCACTCATAAATTTTATTAAGAGTCTTTATAGAATTAGTCTCTGTAGAACGGTATGTTATCGAATGCTTGGACGAAGTAAGGGTGGAGGTAATAATTACCTTTATATTTTTTCTTCTAAGGCTAAATACTTAAACTCCTTGATTCTTTTATGTCCCCATTAAAAGGACTTCAACTCCCTCTATTATGGCTTAACTATAATAGGGTTAGACATCTCGGCTACGACATCCTTGTTGGGACAAAATTTAGTGAAGTACGAACCCCTTCTGGGGTGGACCTTATCTCTAATACCGACAATACTTCAAATGATAACTAATACTGAGTTATCACTTAAGGTTATTTTAGTTGTTCTCCATTAGCCCTTGTTAAGTGCCGTCGATGTCCTGAGTCTCCTCAGCTCATCCTTTTTGGTAAGGAACTCATATTGAGTTCCAGTTCTTGTTTCTACTAGGGCCTTGGCCTTGAGCTCCTCACCAGAACAATTACACTTTAACATTTTTACAATCACAAAGCATTTAGGGTACAACAAGAGCAACATTACATCCTTTCCCCCTAAAAAAAAATAACACCGTCCTCGGTGTTCCTATTTTCAACCAATATCGTTCTTCTTTTTCATCGTCCTTTCTTGTTTTCATCATTTTTATCTGCTCTCCTTCGATCTTTCCTATCTCTTATCAAGTTTCTATTGCTCAAGACCTCAAGTTTCGTGCACAAGGTTCGGGTCTAGCCCAAAAATATTACTCAGTAATTCATGTTCAAAGTTGCAATTCAATTTAAAACAAGATCTATAGGTCCCTTTTGCATTGCAATTTTCTAGTTTTCTTTTTATTGGTGCCCAATCATTTTCATAATGCAATTCATTCATCAATAAACGTAATTACTATCCTTTTCAGGGTTGGTCCACCCTTTGGATAGTTATGTCGTTCTCGACCATAACAGTTTAATTACTTAAAAGTTCGTTAACATGTTTTACGTTCGCTACGTTTTGAAAACATATTTGAGTTTCTTTTCATTCTTGTGTGGACTTATCGCAATTTCTGAGGTTACTCTCCCTTTTAACCACTAGTTAAAAGTTTTCCCCTGAGTGACATCAAACAACGTCCTCTCTTCTAGATGTCCAAAATTTTTTGCCTAGGTCTTTTGCCACACCATATGCCTAACGCCAATCTTCTCACATGGCAATCCCTTGCCTAACACCATTGTGCTCCTGCGGCATATATGCCTAACACCAATGTGCTCATGCGGCAATCACTTTCCTAACACCCTCATGCTCCCGTGGCAATTTTTGTTTTGTTTTTTGTACTCAATCTTTGATAACGCACACTCCTTGGTGCTCAGCATGATTTACTATCATTTTCTCGATTCACGAATTGGCTACATGGTCAGTCAAAGCATTTATGGATAATCCAAAATTTAATTAATCAATTACCAGAATTTCATCATTAGCAGTGATTTTAATCGTCTTTCACGAGTTATATCACCCTGTAATTTATCGAGAAGAGTTACCTTTTACTCTCTTCTAAGAAATTGGGCGTAACTTATAAACGCAGGAGGATTCTACACGCCGCAGTGCACTTCAATTGCATCAATGGTCAAAATCTTAATGAAGCCTGCAATGTTAGTATAACGTCTTCCATGGTTAATCCTTGGTTTATCAAAAATTGAAATTCAACAATTTATAATGAGTAAGACGTCACCCATACTTAATCCTTACCAATCAAGGCACTGAATTACTAACAACCACTTTCCGATTGGTAGTATTCCTAGCATATCCTGCAATATTATCATATCACATTGTACAACATTCATTAATTGTTTTCTACATCTTCAGACACCCTTACTTGTCTATATATTTGGATATTCGCTAGTGAAGGGATATTCCATCTTTATTCCACATTCATGAGTGGAGATTCTAGGGGTACGAAACATTGCAATATCATTAGTAACTCAAGGTAAAACATAATTCCAACTACTTATGTCCTATCATACAACTTTTCTAGTTCATTCGAATGCAAGCCTTTTCATAGTTGCACTCTTTCTATACAACTAGTAACATTAGGTATAACACACCATGCTTTTACCTTAGCTGAGTTGTAGACCAAGTCGTCTGGTTCCCTTTCTAAGAAATCCTTTAAGGAATGTCATCATGATGGTGAAAATGTGTAAGAGATCAATAATGCCAATGAATATTTATAACTAGCTGCATAACCCAAATTCTTGCATACTAATAATTTCCCTTAAAGGTTACATTACAACAGTGGTGTTATTATAACTAACTTGAGTACTCCTCCCAACAACTCTGGAACCCAAGTTCTACCCTTACTTAGCATCCATTTAGTATGCTAAGGGTATTCAATATTCACAAGTTAACCCGCAGCTTATGATCAGGAGGCTAACTGCTATTGTTATACTCAACTTTAGAAACCAAATTTACTTCTCTCATCATTTACTTATCATGTGCAACAATGAATCATTCCTAGGTTTATTAGTTCACGCTAGTGAGACAAACATCAAAACATAATTCCTCTTTATCAGATGCAATTGTAGCTGTTTTGATTAACACGTAACCATGTGTTAAAATATTGTGTTTCCCAGCTTACCCGAAAGAGGTGTTTCACATTAAATACATTTTATTTAATGTTAGTATTAGCATCTTTAATACCTCTGACATTTATTTGATACAATTTGTATTTGTACAATTCTTGACCATATAATATAAGTCGTTTAGCATAGTTACTTCCTTTAGCATCACTTACCCTTTTTGCTTAACCCATTTTCATATAGTTGCGGCAAATCTTTGTAGAGTGTCAAGGTAATACGACGATCCCTAATTGCTCGCTTATTAGGTTTTAACCGTTACCTTGATATCTTCAATGGATGTCTACCTAAGCCTTGTAGGCCTAAGTGACTGCATTATTCATTCAACATTACTTGATATTCTGGCATTAATGCAAGTATCGACCATCTTAAAGGTTCTATAACTAATTTCTTTAAACTAATCATTCTAAAATGATATAGAGGTACCTTAATAGAAATTTTACAAACTTTTATAAAGTATACTCTCAACATATCAGAATATCAAAGCTATGTTTTCCAAAAATTCAATATAATTAATCAAATGTTATCATATTGGTAACCTGCCATAATAAACAGGAATCATACAGACTCCAGATGTTACTTTTCCCACTAGGGATTTCATCCTTTGCCTCTGATCCCCATGTGATGCTGACCCTGCACACCTACATGATTTTCTCACAAATTCTTGCTCCAAAATAAGTCGTATCATACTCTCATAAAACAAATTATAGAACAAAAATTTCCTATTGGAATGCAACAAAATATCATATTAATTCCTTACTTCTTCTTCAATATCTTGATGGGTTAATTTTATGCACTTTTAATCTTACTAAACAATTTCATAATAACACAAGAATATCTTGAATAAATGTGTTGCATCAGGCCTAATACTGTCTTCATTTTCGTATTCACCAATCAAGCATATAACCTTTCCTGTATTCCCATTTATGCATCTAACTCCATACAATGAGGAAAAACCCGTGCAAACCAGTCTAGTTCAATAATCTTAACACTAAACAATATTTTTATTGCATGCATATCCATAAGTAATTATAATATCTCATACTCAAATCATATAGTTCACACATACCTGTATGTTGATGAGTCCATTAGGTCTGAGCTTTGTAACTTGGCTCTGATACCATATGTAATGTCCCCACAATTGTGAGTTGTGTGAACGTCAAGTAAATTTGATGTTTTATTGTTACTACATCTTAGAACAAGGACCATGTTAGTGCCAAAATTCTGCAAGATATTTCTATGAAGCATGTCTAATCCAGTTTTCATTATATCAAAACTACACTCATGGTATAACAGTCACTTTAAAGTGTATTGTTTACTTCAAGGAAGCTTTCTATCCCTGAAACAACACAAGTGGCAACTACCTATTACATCCCTTCAACCATTGTTATTGATAACCCTAGGTTTTGTTCCATATTGTGCATCCTAACTGTAACATGTCCCTAAATCAAATGAATAAGAGTTTTTCCTGCCATAACAACTTGTAATTAACATACAGGTACACAAACTATTGTTATATTCATTACCTTTTCTCTTGCCTATAGCATGAAATACACAATTATGTAAAGCCATAACTATGGGATAAATATCTTAGGCTTTTTCATTTTTCCTGGATTCTGCCATTTGCAAACCTTACCTTGGAATCATAATAAACTATATGACTGAAATCCATACATGTGATGCATCCCAATAGATAAGTTCTTATGTCAAGCCTTAAATCTTTATTTTGTAACATGCCCCAAAAGATACAATTCATCAATAATGAACTTGAACTCTTACCTAAGTTATAGGCTTCCAAGTGATTTGAAAACATCGTTTTAATCGTAAAACTATATAAGAAAACCATTCTCAAAGGTGCAGAGTTACATAATTACCATCTCCTTGTGAAGGGCCAATCATTATTTATCTCTAATCATTAAAACACAAGGCTTATACTTCAATTCCTATCCGTAACATAATCTTACAAATATTTAACCCATAACGTATTAATCTTGTTGATGACAGAAATATTAATGTGATTTATTACAGGTTGTTAATCATTTCCATTTACTCACTACCTTGCAAGTTGTTATTCACAACCATGCTTAAGGTACGGACAAAGATCATTGTGCTAATTTTATAAATATTTCACCCATCATAATGACAAACAAAAATAAAGGACAATGAACAAATAAGCACAAAATAAAGGGACGCCAATGTACATGGTTCACCCTAAACTTGGGGTTACGTCCACCAAATTGTATCAGCATGTAATATTTCCCAAATAGTCGGTTACAAGAATGCAAAAATTCTCTTACCATCCAAGCTGCAACAAGTATGCTGCTATACTGCTTCCTGTTTTACACTTTCAAGACTTCCTAACAATTGAGTCTAAAGTATACTCTTTAATAACAGCTGGGGCAATCATTAACTCAGAGGTCATGGGAAACTCCCGACCCTTAAACTAGTCATACCCAATCAATAATGTCTGGGTTTATAAGGATACAAATAATAAAAGGATGTTCAATGATGATTAACATATTATCTGCAGGTATTAGCAATTTTTCTGTCAAAAAAGAAAAGATTCTGGTAATATCGCTCCCTGCCGCTTAACGATAAATTCAGATGTTTCTACACACAGAAGGCAAACAATTGACATATCCAAAAGGATTATCCCATATGATAGGAGCTAGAAATAATGAGGCCTATAACCCTTTAATAAGTTTAGGTTTTGTAACACCGTAGAGGTTCGTTAAAAGGTTTAAACACCAAAAGATTACCTACCCAGGCCACAAATCGACACTCATCCAAGATAGGTTCTTTTTCTATGGGTGTAAAAATGTCATGCAGAAACCTTGTGGAGGATACAAATGGTTTATAAATACGTATATCTTCACTGAACCCCATCATATATATATATAATTCATGATCAACAAAACAAAGATATCAATCTGTGAGTTGGAGTCTGCTGAGCGAAGGCCTCTGCACTCTCTAATTCATTTGGGTAATAAATAAATTCATATTGAAGGTATAAGTCAGAGTCAGAAGTCTTGGACTCACACTAGCAGGTATTTCCATGCAGTACACGCAAAGCATTGAGATGATGTAAGGGCTCTAAACGCTGGCAAGCAGTGACTGTGATGCCCCTCATGCGTTTTTCCACTTGCCCACCCTGCCTTGCAGATGTGTTCCATCAACATACACTTTACATTTGTTTATACATCATTTAAGCTACAAGATACTTAGTGGGATGGGCTATGCGGTTTTGCTGTTATTGGTTGTAATAAAACCATAACAGCTTTAACCCTATCTATTAGGTTTCCCTGATAAACAACGATTGCCTTATAAAATAAGTACTATAGTAGTTTATTGATCAAACGAACTAAATCCCCACATACACAGAAAAATAAACTTGGGTTGTTTCACCCCATCCGCACGCTCTATCTGCGCTATGTTTCCATCAATCCCAATGGAACGAACTCCATATGCTCACAAAAAAAAGGGGACAGCTGCATGCCTTTTCTTGGGTGGAAGTAAACGTTGTCAGGTTGGATCTAGGGCTTGAGGTATAATCTACATAAAAAAATTGCACATCTTAGTGTGACGTCCTTTAATCCATTTTTCCCCTAAACAAAAATGATAAATATCTATCCCAATTTGATAATTATCAGTCCAAGGTTACAATCTAAGGAACGGTTGGATTCTGGGTGGAGAATAAACCACAGTCTTAGTCCTTTAATAGAGTACTTAAGGCTTGCCTACACGCATACCTGAAGCTAGCTCAGTAATGGAAATAATTAAGGCGTAGAGGTACTGAGACCCTAAACCCCAAATCCAGATATGCCTTGAGAGAAAACTCTCTCCAATAACAGGTTTTTTATAGTCCCCGCTACGGACAGAACCCTTAGCCGCGGCCTGGCAGTATACTTATGTATAAGGAAAATAAGATGTGAACTAGCATTCCTTATTCACAGGTTAATAATACAAATCTTTGCAAAGTGGTATTAAGCACATGTATACAGCATGGAAAAGGGGCAGAAGCATATATTAGAGCCCGTCCAAATCCAGACTGCCATGGCTGCACTATATATGCGAGCCAACATATTTCTGTTCTCGGCACAATTTATCCATCTTCCAGAAGCAACGTACACAACTCCTCATGAAACGAAATTCCTCAAAACATGTGAAAAACCCTCTCCCTAGATGCAACGCTCCAGGTTTTCCCTCCCCCCCCCCCTAAAACTGAAAATCAAGCCCATTAAATAAGCATAGGAGAATGCCTTTTTCCCCGAGGTGTACCAGGCTATCCATACTTTAAGATAGAAATTCTGCCATTTACTTAGTGGAGACAGGTCTCCCTTTGTCTTGCAATAATTCTGGCATCCATTTAACAATTGTCCGGGCATGTGTCCAACCAATAACCATTCAAATTAATGGTGAGGGAAAATGATTATTGCATGATTTAATAAACCTTTATTGGAGGGGAGTAACTAAATTTATTACCTCTGGTTGTTATGAAAAAGAGAATAATTCTTTGCTAGGTAAGTGTTATAAATATCTATAGGATTAATAATGAATAGGTAAACACCCCTTTAAAAATATGTGTATCACAACCACTCATAAATTTTATTAAGAGTCTTTATAGAATTAGTCTCCGTAGACCGGCATGTTATCGAATGGTTGGACGAAGTAAGAGTGGAGGTAATAATTACCTTTAGATTTTTTCTTCTAGGGATAAATACTTAAACTCCTTGATTGTTTTATGTCCCCATTAAAAGGACTTCAACTCCCTCTATTATGGTTTAACTATAATAGGGTTAGACATCTCGGCTACGACATCCTTGTTGGGACAAAATTTAGTGAAGTACGAACCCCTTCTAGGGTGGACCTTATCTCTAATACCGACAATACTTCAAATGATAACTAAGACTAAGTTATCACTTAAGGTTATTTTAGTTGTTCTCCATTAGCCCTTGTTAAGTGCCGTCGATGTCCTGAGTCTCCTCAGCTCGTCCTTTTTGGTAAGGAACGCATATTGAGTTCCAATTCTTGTTTCTGGTGGGGCCTTGGCCTTGAGCTCCTCACCAGAACAATTACACTTTAACATTTTTACAATCACAAAGCATTTAGGGTACAACAAGAGGGAAATTACATCCTTTCCCCCTAAAAAAATATAACACCGTCTTCGGTGTTCCTATTTTCAACCAATATCGTTCTTCTTTTTTATTGTCCTTTCTTGTTTTCATCATTTTTATCTGCTCTCCTTCGATCTTTCCTGTCTCTTATCAAGTTGCTATTGCTCAAGGCCTGAAGTTTCCTGCACAAGGTTTGGGTCTAGCCCAAAAATCTTACTCAGTAATTCATGTTCAAAGTTGCAATTCAATTTAAAACAAGATCTATAGGTCCCTTTTGCATTGCAATTTTATAGTTTTCTTTTTTTTGGTGCCCAATCATTTTCATAATGCAATTCATTCATCAATAAGCATAATTACTATACTTTTCAGGGTTGGTCCACCCTTTAGATAGTTATGTCGTTCTCGACCATAATAGTTTAATTACTTAAAAGTTCGTTAACATGTTTAATGTTCGATAAATTTTCAAAACATATTTGAGTTTCTTTTCATTCTTGTGTGGACTTATAGCAATTTCTTAGGTTACTCTCCCTTTTAACCACCAGTTAAAAGTTTTCCCCTCAGTGACATCAAACAACGTCCTGTCTTCCAGATGTCCAAAATTTTTGCTTAGGTCTTTTGCCACACCATATGCCTAACACCAATGTGCTCACACGGCAATCGCTTGCCTAACACCATTGTGCTCCTGCGGCATATATGCCTAACACCGATGTGCTCATGCGGAAATCACTTGCCTAACACCCTCGTGCTCCCACGGCAATTTTTTTTTTTTTTGTACTCAATGTTTGATAACGCACACTCCTTGGTGCTCAGCATGATTTACTATCATTGTCCCGATTCACGAATCGGCTACATGGTCAGTCAAAGCATTTATGGATAATCCAAAATTTAATTCATCAATTACCAGAATTTCATCATTAGCAATGATTTTAATCGTCTTTCACGAGTTATATCGCACTGTAATTTATTGATAAGAGTTACCTTTTACTCTCTTCTAAGAAATTGGGCGTAACTTATAAACGCAGGAGGATTCTACACACCGTAGTGCACGTCAATTGCATCAATGGTCAGAATCTTAATGAAGACTGCAATGTTACTATAACGTCTTCCATGGTTAATCCTTGGTTTATCAAAACTTGAAATTCAACAATTTATAATGAGTAAGACGTCACCCATACTTAATCCTTATCAATCAAGCCACTGAATTACTAATAGCCACTTTTCGATTGATAGTCTTCCTAGCATATCCTGCAATATTAGAATATCACATTATACAACATTCATTAATTGTTTTCTACATCTTCAGACATCCTTACTTGTCTATATATTTGGATATTCGCTAGTGAAGGGATATTCCATCTTTATTCCACATTCATGATTGGAGATGCTAGGGGCACGAAACATTGCAATATCATTAGTAAATCAAGGTAAAACATAATTCCAACTACTTATGTCCTATCGTACAACTTTTCTAGTTCATTCGAATGCAAGCCTTTTCATAGCTGCACTCTTTCTATACAAATAGTAACATTAGGTATAACACACAATGGTTTTACCTTAGCTGAGTTGTAGGCCAATTCGTCTGGTTCCCTTTCTAAGAAATCCAGTAAGGAATGTCATCGTCATGGTGAAAATGTGTAAGAGATCAATAATGCAAATGAATATTTAAAACTAGCTGCATAACCCAAATTCTTGCATACTAATAATTTCCCTTAAAGGTTACATTACAACAGTGGTGTTATTATAACTAACTTGAGTACTCCTCCCAACTACTCTGGAACCATAGCTCTACCCTTACTTAGCATCCATTTAGTATGCTAAGGGTATTCAATATTTACAAGTTAACCCGCAACTTATGATCAGGAGGCTAACCGCTATTGTTATACTCAGCTTTAGAAACCAAATTTACTTCTCTCATCTTTTACTTATCATGTGCAACAATGAACCATTCCTAGGTTTATTAGTTCACGCTAGTGAGACAAACATCAAAACATAATTCCTCTTTATCACATGCAATTGTAGCTGTTTTGATTAACAGCCTGTAACAATGTGTTAAATTATTGTGTTTCCCGGCTTACCTGAAAGAGGTGTTTCACATTAAATACATTTTATTTAATGTTAGTATTATCAGCTTTAATACCTCTCACATTTATTTGATACAATTTGTATTTGTACAATTCTTGACCATATAATATAAGTCGTTTAGCATAGTTACTTCCTTTAGCATCACTTACCCTTTTTGCTTAACCCATTTTCCTACTGTTGCGGCAAATCTTTGTAGAGTGTCAAGGTAATACGACGATCCCTAATTGGTCACTTATTAGGTTTTAATTAATGTATCCATTGGTAAGATATATCTATACTCTACGTTTTAATATCAATTGTGTGATAGTATAAAGATGGGAATGACCTGCCGGATGATTATCTTTGCATTCCCTCGATAGAATTATACACTGCTATTGAATATTATATGGTTGTTTGTTAGATAAGGAAAGAAATTCCATGATGTATTTTGTTTACCAATGGTCTCATAGATTTGCAATCTAACCAATTTATGATCACATCTTTGTATACAATATTCCCATTTGTCTTCATTGTGGGTGTAATATTTTACTATTTGCAATCTTTCCCAAATGCCAACATAGGGTAGATATGTGGGTCCAAACCGTTGCTTTTTCATTTCCTTATTGTATGCTTTTAATGTTGACAAAAGAAAAATAAACTTAGAAATCATCTCTCCATTTCATCTCTTTAAGTTGGAAGCACGACTTTCCTTTGTTATAATAGTAATATAGGGAATCTTCTTATGCAGATTTTCTAGCAATGGAAACAGTTTTAAAACAAGGAAAGTTTGGCTGCATTTTTCCCACCCAAACAAGAAACAGCTGGAATCCGAGGAGGATTTTACTCCACCCAAAACGGAAAACCATTCAGTAATCCTGCCACTTGTCCTCGCAATTTTTTCCTATAAAAATCGTGCGAGATGCTGAGCGGAGGCATTCAGGACTGAGGGTTTGCTCTGGAATTTGCATTGAACGTATTCCTCTCGCCGGATGTTCAGAATGAGAGTAAGGGGGATGTATCTATGGGTATACCCTTTTAACTAGTTTCTTTAGCATATCCCTTAGGGGGAGGATCTCACAGATTTGGAATTGATGCCGGTTGCCATCATCGCAGTAATCTCTGGTTTAGAGCGGTGGTATTCAGAAAAACTGAACCAGTTTATTGCAAACGTTATGCATGTATTTATTTTTATATCTAGGTATTGAGGGATAAAAACATTAATCCGTTTGTTGCAAAGAATATATGTAAAATCGTTTAGATCTTTACATTCAGAAAAACCGTAACCAGTTTATTTTCCAGGGTCTGTGGCAGCGTTGTATCTGTAATGACCTCCATGCATTTTGGTTTGCTGGAAAACAATAACCCATATGGAAATGCTAACCCCCCCTTTTTATTGTTGATGGGATCAGAGAACATAGTCGTAGACTCTCCTTGTAATTATTCAGGTGTGTGGTTTGAATTTATAATTGCCCGATACCTACCCTATCAACGCTTTCAACTTGCAGTTGTGTGTAAATTACTCAGAACCTTAGTGCATTTTGTGTATGGTTTGTCTTGGAGCGATGTTATGAAATCCACTCTGTATGTGGAACGTGGCATAATGTTTACAGTCAGTGATTTCAAATTGCTAGTCCCAACCATTTCGACCGGATCTCCAAGTTATTAAATGGGAAATCGCTGATGTATATGCCGTCCCTTAAGCTTTCCCATTGGATGATTGTGGAATAGTTGTCCCTTGGCATTTCGGCCTTACGCTTCTTTTTTCCTTTCCTGGATCAAAAAGTTGTAATCCGTTTTGGAATCTGGTAGATTTATCTTTCCTGAATACGTTTTCTTATTAATGTATATCTGCCTGCATTTTAATAATGCATAGATTGGACATGAATGCATGGATTTTTGGTTATTGGTTTGAAATGCTGTTTTTTGTATTGATGCGTTTGATCTCGAAGATTTCGATACAAATAGCTTGAATTCACACGGTTAAAACCCTTGTGAGTTTTCTTTCCTTATGCTCAGGATATGGTGGCTTGAGTTCACACTGCTAAAAACTCTGTGTGTTGGCATTACGTAATCCCACGATATGGTGGATACAGCAACGGCTTGAATTTTACTGTGTTAAAAACTTTGTGTGTTGTCTGTCTTTATGCCCATGATCTCGTGGAAATACATATCAATGACACATAAGCTTCATTGGTTAGATATTAATGAACAGGCCATATATCTGGATTGGCTGGTATATGATTTACTGGTGAGTATTTCAGGGACATGATTACACTTGAATAGCAGATATATACTATGAATTACCAATTGTCAAGTATTATCGTTAAGGGTTACTACACCAGGCAAATCTGGATAACGTGAAAAGCACAATGGTCTGAATCTATACTTGATTCCTTACCTTCTATGCCCACGATTCCCAGAAAAGGAAATCGATTGAAGGTTTGTTTTTTTATTGCTTATAACCTATGTGTTTTTATACCACGATTTCCAGGAAAGAAATCGGCTGAAGGCTTGATTGTTATGTTTTTATAATCTCTAGTTATTTGCACCATGATTTCCTGGAAGGAAAATGGTTTTGAAGGCTGGATTATATTCTTTATAGACTATGTGTCTTTACACCATGATTTTTCTAGGATGGAAGCCAAATCGGATGCGGCAATTTTATTCTTTTAGGACCTCTATTTGAGCAACAAATCGATCTAGAGTTAGAGAGTTATTTCCTTATTTTGTTACTCTGTCGCTTGTGCATAATTACAGAAAAAGGGGTTTCTATATGGAGTTTTATTTTTATGAATATGTTCCTTTCCATTGATGAATTCCTTGGATGTTCTTAGTTATACTTTGTTTGTGATACCGATCTGCTTATAGTTAAATTTATTTTCCAACTCATCAACCATTTTGTTTGTTTCCCTACAAACCTGCTTTGGTTCTGGCTGAACTAAGAACATATGGGAGCATTTGTGTTGCTCAAACTCCTTATTTTGTTTCGTATCAGGTATTGATATCCGTGAAGAACATAATTTGATATTCATTTAAAGGACCACAAGATAATGTTATTTGGTTGATCTTCCTTGGCGCAAACTTGGATATAATTTTTTATTTGACACTTAAACATTTTCTTAAATTTGTAAATTTATGTAAAATGTTTCCTTTAATTTACACAATTTTCATCTCCTAATTTCTATTTGGTTTTAATGTTACATGTTTTTAACTTAGGAAAAGAGGGTGTAAGTGTATGCAATTTTTTGTTTTCAATTTTCAAAATTTGTATATAAATGTGTGTTTTTTAATGATATTTATGTTTATTTAATTAAGAAAAAATAGATTATATGATGCATTTATAGAAGATGTAAGAATCCAATATTTAGTGTTTTTTTGTGCCAATTAAATTATTTGTATTTTTAATAAATCTTTTAGAAATGTTTTTTAATAATGCGTTTTTATTTATTTATAATATTTAAGTTTATTTAATTAAGAAAAAATTGATTATAGGATACATTTATAGATGTCAAATCCAATATTTAGTGACTTTTTTGTGAATTAAATTATTTATATTTTTTAATGTAAAATATAAATGTTTATTTATTAAAGTTATTAATGTGTTTTATATGCTATTTAATGTATGTTAGTTTTATGTAAAGATAATTATTTAATATAAATATTCATCTTTATATAAAACTATTATGTTTTTGCTTTCAATTTTTTTGTTCATTGTATTTCAAATTTACTTGTACAAGGGACACATCATTCTGAATGTAGGGATCATGCATCTACCATAATCTCTATTATAACATTAAGCAAAAGAGGGAGAAAGAGGGGGGGAGAGTGTGTGAGGAAAGGAGGGAGGTATGGAA
>LPNX011155677.1:0-12026 GCA_001517045.1 Pseudotsuga menziesii
ATACACGTATATATATACATTTATATATGTATACATATGTATGTATGTATACATATGTATGTATGTATACATATGTATGTATGTATACATACATATGTATGTATACATACATATATGTATGTATATATACATATGTATGCATATACATATACATACATACATACATATATATATATGTATATATATGCATATATGTATATATATATATATAGGCTTTTAGGAGTATTCAAACTCCCAATATGAACGACATGATATAATATTGCATTGCTAGTGAACCCCTCGTGCATGCCTCATGCTTTTTATCATGCTTTATGCACCTATTGGTGAAATCTTGTGATGAACCACTCTGCTTAAATATCCATAAGTTCTGACAATCTTTTTTTTATCTCACCACAATATGTGAGCTCTATGAGCACAACAACTCGTAAAGCGGGAATAGTATATTCCATAGGCATGACTTCCTCTTGTCCATATACCAATCCAAATGGTGCTTGTCTTGTCAATTTATTTCATGTTGTTTTATATTCCCATATTACTGCAGGGATCCTCAAATCCCAGTCATCTCAATTCACATTGTAGATATTTGTCCATGTATTTTCCAAGATCTTGTTATATGCTTCAGTTGTTCCATTTGCTTGAGGGTTATAGTGGGTGCTCTTTTGGTGATAAATTTGGAATTCCTCTATAAACTCAAAAATGGTATTATTCAAAAAATGGGTCCCTTGATCACTCATCAAAATTCTTGGGTAGCCAAACCTTGTCACCACATTTTCAAACAGGAACTGCACAGCTTCCTGTGCGTTGCAATCCTTCATAGGTTTTTCTTATGCCCATTTGGTCAGATAATAGGTTTCAATAATTATGTATCTTTCTCTTGATATATTCAAAGGTGGATTAATTAGCCCAAAAAATTCCACTGTCCATTTGTCGAACGGTTCCAATGTCACTTGAGGCATCAAAGGCATCTTGTCCCTCCTTGATGACTTTCCAACTCGCTATAAAATGACATATATTTGACAATATTATTTAGCATCCCTGTGTAGAGTAGGCCACCACAATCTTGTGTGCAAAATTTAGTGTGTTGTCGCTTTCCCTACATAGTGTCCTGTTGCCACTACTCCATGGGATTCTACAATTAGTCTTTTGTGTTCTAAGACAAATTATCACATAATTCCATTTGCACCCAACTTATACAAATTTCTTGTTATCAACTGATAATATACTGATTTCACAACCAATTGCTTCTTCTGCATAACCGTGTAATTAAGTGGAGCTACACCAATACTCAAGAACTACGCAATCTCTAAGAAGTAGTCATCAACTATTTGAACTGAAAATAGATGCACATTTGGTAGGTTTTCATTTATATTTCTAACATCCTCCTCTTGTCTCTATGCACGACAAGTGGTCAAGTCCTGACTTCAATATCCTTGGCTTCACTATGATGTCAAATTCATACTCCTAAAATAGCAGTAACCACCTGCATATATTCCCCCCCAACACTGGCTTATTGACTATATATTGCAATGCATAATGGTCATCATACATCTTGAAATGTGAACCCAACAAATAGTGTTTAAACTTTTTTTATCTCATACACCATTTCCAATCCTTTGTGCTCTATTGTAGTATAGTTCTTTTCTAGAAGTTGACAACTTTCTACTTGCAAATGCAATAGGATGATCGAGATATCCCTCGCTTGGTTGGAGTAGGAATGCTCCTAACACCATAATTGATGCATCCACATGAACACAAATTCTTTCTTCCAATGTAGGAAAACCTAAATAGGTGCAGTAACCAACTTTTCCTTCAAAATATCTAAACTCTTCTAACATTCTTTGTCCCATTGAAACTTGACATCCTTCTTCAACATTTTTTCTAGTGGAGTTGTGATCTACACATACCCTTTAATGAAATTCATGTAGTATCTTGTATTCCCTAGTGTAGCACACAATTTTCATACTGAAGTTGGTTGTGGTAGATCAACAATAGCTACAACTTTCACTACATCCACCAATAATCCTTGTCTACAAACTACATGACCTAGTAAATTCCCAAATGGAGCACACAAAATGCACTTCTTCAAATTTAAGGAAATATGGAAGTGTCTACATCTATTTAACATTAAGCACATAACTTCTATATAATTCTTCAATAGACTAAACACTATACAATCGTCTAGGAAAACTTCTTGGAATTTATGAATCAACCCTTTAAAAGTAGAAACAAACACTCTAGAAAATATTGTTGGTGCATTTTTCAACCCAAATGACATCACTGTTATGGATAACATCCCCATTCTATTGCAAAGGTCATCTTATGTCTATCTTCTGATGTGATACTCATCTGATGGTATCCCAATAATCCATCAATGAATGTGTATGATTCCTCCCCCCTACATTCTCCAACACTTCACTTTTAAATGGATTAGGAAATGGATCATGTAAACACACATCATTCATATTGCGTAGATCCACACAAATTATGATCCCACCAGTATATTTATCTTTTACCACCATTGAGATGATCCATTTTTATTCTTCAATGAGTTATATGATTCTAGCTTCCAACATTCCATCGATATCAACCTTTACTTTCTCCTCTTTGTATCTTGGGTTCAATTGGTATGGCCTCTGCTTGACTAGTTTAGCATCTAGCTTCAGAGGCATCTTCATTTCTCCTCAATAACTAGTAATCCCCTTCATTTATGAGAATCTGGTGGGAAATAGATCATGGTATTCACGTAGTAAGTCAGTAATCTTTTCAACCGGTTCATTATTCTAATAATCTCCAATGTTTGCAAATTTTGGGTTTTGTTCTGTACTAATGTTCACTTTACAGGTCTTCAATGGTTGTCTATAATTGAAAGAATCCAACTTAATTCCTTTAGTACTATGCACTCCCCCTCGGTCTTTGGTATTTGTACATTTCTTGGGTTATCCTCCTCCTAATCTTCTTTGGCAATCTTATAACATTGGTAACACTCAAATCTTGTACACATGTAACATCTTTGCAATTCTCATAGTAAGTAGTCATCATCATATAACATGCATCCCACCAAAGACATCCTCATCACATATAAGAAGCAGTATGAGTCTAGAAATTCCAAAGAATAGTCAAAAGACAAGGTTGTGTGGTTGAAACTTTGTTTAGTTGTGCTACTGTCCATATTACCAATTTTGTGCATGCACTAGAACTGTGGAGATTTATCTTCGATATCCGCACGATTGTCAAAATTGTGAGGTCTCAACCACCAAATACACATAAATGGATAGTGAAGACTCCTCACCAACATAAATTCAAACTTATCTTCTCAACACAATGGATGGAATTCAATAGCCCCCACTATGTACCTTGAAGCTAGTTCATGAGGTGATGGGGTTCACACTTGGATCTAGTTGTTTCTTGGCCATCTCTTGGACTATAAAAGGAATCCATGGGCATGCATATTGTAAGATAAATCTAGAGCAAGGTTATTCTATTGGAATTGTATTGGAGCTTATCATATCCCATCTCTTTCACACCTAGCAGTATTCTCCAAGATCCCTTGCCTCCTTCCTCTAAGGGGAAATTGTTTCTCCCATGTTTCCTCCTTCTTCAAGGAGCAATATATTCATTCGTTTATATTAGTTTAGGATTTTTGAAGTTGCTTTTTCTTGTGGGTGTTTGTTATACCTAACTCACAGTTACTGTTGTTTCCTTGGCTTCTCGTAGTAAGGATAATAGGGAAGATTTCTCACCCTTGTGTCATTTTCCCCCAAAATATTATTTATGGAGATCCCACTTAATTTTTTTCCATTTATTCTTAACTAGGTTGTTATTTATTAGATAGCTAATTTATGGGTTAATTTCCTTTACAGATGAAGAGGTCCATACCCTTCATCCTAGAAATTCTGACTCCTTTTGGATGTGATAGCCATTTCAACAAACGCATGGATCCTGATGTTGTAGACACACAATATACACATAGAATACTTTGACAGTTGCATTTCCCATGGATGTTAACATACCTTCGACCATGTAATTCTAATTTTATTGTTTGCGCAACCTTTTCACATTGTAATCACACTACTGCGCACCAATGAATTTTTTACGTGCTATTTTGCATCTTTCTCTCTGTTATTTTCTTTTTCATTGTTTCTCACAATCTTACAGCCCCAATGGATGCTCACTGATGAACTTGAATTAATTAACTTGCAATACTGACTTTTTTCTAGTAATTAGCTCACCTAGCTAAGATTAGGAAGTAAAGGGTCCTCCCTCAAAATCTACCTAGGTAACCAACCTAGAGGATTTCAAGGGGCCTCATTGATGTCACTACTATTCAAGAGATAATATGTTCTTTTCTTACTTTACATATTTAGTTAAAGTAGTGTAGAACCACTTTTCCACAAAATTAAGGACCTAAAGACTCTACTATCCTAAAGTATGCTCTTCGCCTCACACTTCTTGTGATCTTGGTGAATCAGAAAAGGGGGAGAAATGTGAAATAACTCCATTGCACACTTTAAGTTCATTAGCATTTTTTTTTGCAAGAACCATTCGTATATTTAGAGTTCAAGTTACAATCTCCATATGCATTTGTTTTGAGCTCTTTAGATAGTTGCAACAATCAATTTTCTTATATCACATGTGTTTGCATCACTAGCACACACTATCTTCCAATCCAATTATGCTCTTAGCCTCACATTACTTGTGATCTTGGTGAATAAGAAAGGAAGGGAATCATGAAATACCTCTATTACACACCTTAATCGACATTGGACCCATAAAATAACACTTTTAATTGCAAACCAACTAAGATTCTCCATGGGAGGTGACATAACAATTTTTTAGTTTGTTAGGATTGTGTGGGATAGGAATCCAAACAATTCCCAACAATATAGTTTCATCGGGAATTTGAAACTTAGCATTGTTGACTTATAGGGTATTACCAGATCTCTTTATCAGCAAGTGTCAAAGGACAATTTGGATAAGAAGGCATGATGCCCAAAAACATCTAAGCCAAGGTATAACTGCCTTTCTCCCCCCTATGAGTCACTTAGTTTGTTGGTAGGGGGGCGACATTATACCGCTAAGGAAGAATCACTTATCCACACTTAACGTGGGTACCTTAGTGGCCAAACTTAGGATATCACTAAGGAGAAATGGTGAGTGCCATTAACTCTTGCAGTCAGATATTCCCGTTTAGAAGTGTTTCCAATCCTTTTGGAACATAGCCCCATCGTCAGTATAACTATCTCTTTGTTACCTTTACTAGTCAATCATTGTGTGGACCCCATTGTCACCAACAATTGTGCTTTTGGAATGCCTAGTTACATTTGAGAGGAAGGACGAAAGGTCTTTAGGGAATTTACATTTATTTTCTTTCTAACTACAAGTTCACATAAATTGTAATTAAAAAGAACCTACATGTGGGACCATTTGCACTAAATTGACATTGCACATATGACTTACTTTGGAACTGTTTTGCATCTGTTGTGGTTGGCATATTTTTTCATTTGTTCAAATGTATCTATTCCCAACTTCAGTCTCACTTGTTACATAAAAATTCCACCATTGAATGACAAAACCCCCTAAGGTAGTATCATAGGTTGTAATGCCTATCCCCTCCATCGTGGGGTGTTTTACCACTCTATCCTCATGATGCACAAGGAGATACTCTAGCTGAGGTCACTCCTAAGCCACATTAATTGGATCCTCTGAGCGAGGCCGCTCCTTTTTTTAATCATTTTCTCCCCTTAGAAAACATTTAGATCCATGACCTATTCAAATTGCATTGCCTATTTATACTTTCTACTTCATTCATTGAAGCTTAATGCAATACAATATTCCTTTGTTATTAATTATCTCTTTTGTGTAATGGTTAATGTTTACCACATTTATTGCATGAATTTGTTAAATTGTTGATCTCTTTTATAGTATTGTTGTGTTGCCTAGTATTTAGACCTACATACTCAAATTCTATGTGGTATCAGAGCCATAGGGGGTGCTAAACAAGTTGGTATACTTTTTTTAACAGGGATCCAACCTTATTGAAGGTTGAACAAGCATTGAGAAGCTTCGTAACATATGCCCTATGAGGACATATTCAAATCTATTGACATGTTGAAAGATGCTCCAGAAGATTCACATCATATATCTTATGAGTACATATTCACATTTATTGATCCTTGCACAAACTTTAACACAATGGGATATGCACTATTTTTTATCCACCACTCATTTGAGGAATACCCTTAAGTATTCCTATAAGAAGAGGTGATTAACATTTTTTTACTATCCATTGGAGAACTTCTCCCAAATCAGGTTCTCATTGAAGAAGACCTCCAAAATGTCTCTTCATACTCATAATTTATGAGAGAACTTGTCCCAAATAAAGTTCTCATTAAAGAATACCTCCATAATGTCTCTTCATACTCTGGATCTACAAATTTTGCTCCTACATTTCACCAAGTTCCGAACAAAAGATTCAAGTGGTTTCCTCCATTCGAAGAAAGGTGTGGTAAAGAACCATCATTTAAGAAATTCAAAGTGTTTGGATATTATGAATGTGATCACATGCATTCCAAAAGAAGGAGGAGTTCGCAAAATTTTGCATGGATCTTTATAAAACCCTTCGTCCAGAAGTAGTTCACCGAGTTACAAACTGCATTGAAATCAAAGGCTCCTTTTGAGTAAGCTCTTTAGCTTTCTAACTTACATTCTCTTTTATGGGGAGGAGGGTTTGCCATGTGGTTTCCCCTCTTACTCAATTTTAGATAATATTGTGTACATGGGTACCTGACATGGCTGCAAATTGCCAGGACCCAATTTTTACATTTATTTCAATTTGTTTGGACTATGGGGGGTGTTAGGGAAGGATAACCCTTTCATTAGCTTCAGTCTCCTACCCAGTGACTTGCACTATGACTACCTAGTGACTTGGACTATGATTTCATGATTCTATTGGGCCAAATCTCATTCAATTTGACCTACTAGGTCACCCTAGAGCTTACTTCTAAACTCTAAGGGTTCCAAACTACCTTAACTTTCCTTTTTAGCTATTCATGATGTCTATTTTTTACTAACCTGGGCATATTCCTTAATTTGGGGACTTTCTACTTGAGTTTAGGCATGATTGAGTTAAAGGTGAGTTACGGACTAGTCCATGAGCATGCACACCACTAATTATGGTCCTAACTAACACTAAATGATCAAATTCAGTCATTAACGCTTTAGTTGAGCCTTTTTAGGGATTCACTCCTCATGCATGTGACTTCTTTTAGTTGCAACTAGTGTGTAGGAAGTCATGAGTTAGTTAAAATCATATTAGAGAGTGTGCATGGATAACTAAGAGTCTTTATATCTAGTTAATCCTAACTAACATTTAATGCATTTAATGAGCAATTCAAATGGCCTCCATGACCTATTCAAATTGCCTTGCCTATATATACTTTCTACTTTATTCATTGAAGCTTAATGTAATATAATATTATCTATTGTTATCAACTTCTCTCTTTTGTGTAATGATTAAGGTTTAGCACATTTACTACATGAATTTTTTAGATTGTAGATCTTTTTCTCAGTATTGTTATGTTGCTTAGTATCTAAATCTGCATGCTCAAATTCTACAATAGAATGATTGATACAGTTTGGCACATACGCCACCAACCTAAAAAGATAGTTCATGTAACCTCACTTACATAGTAAACATAAAAAATTATATGGTAATGAAGGGTCCATTCCCAAGGAAGAAGAACATACCGTGGAAAAAGAAGGAAGAAGTGCAAAAATACACACAACAATGGAAGTAAGGAAAGTATGTACCAAAGAGTCCTTAGGGTTTTATGTTAAATAACTATTCAAATAACTTCAGGGTGTGTGTGTGCGTGTGTGCGTGTGTGTGTGTGTGTGTGTGTGTGTTACAAAGGAACATAACCAACACTCAAAAGGAGGACCAAGTCATCCCCCAAAACCAAACAAGGACAAGGATGATGCCACCATAGTAACATGCTCAATTAGAGAGAATCCGATTTATTATGCTTTGAAGTCAAAGCATTCCTTAAGAGGGTGGAAATGTAACAAATATAAATATAAATATAATAATAATAATAGTAACGATGATATGTGTGTGTGTGTGTGTGTGTGTGTGTGTGTGTGTTACAAAGGAACATTGCCAACACTCAAAGAGGAGGACCAAGTCATCCCCCAAAACCAAACAAGGACAAGGATGAGGCCACCACGGTAGCATGCTCAACTAGAGAGAATCCAATTTATTATGTTTTGAGGACAAAGTATTCCTTAAGAGGGTGGCAATGTAACAAATATAAATAATAAATATAATTATAATAATAGTAACAATGATAAGAATAATAATTAATACTAGTTTACCTGATTGAAAGGTTAAAGGACACATACATCTTAGCTTGTAATCATCAATCAATCATTCATTATTCTATATAAAGTTTCATATAAATTGTAGAAATATTATGTCAATTACATACAGAATATACTGAATAGGAATTCTTCCTTACGCATATTCCATGAATATTGTTAAGTATTCCCTATTCTTCATTGATAATGTCGATGCGGATCTTCTTGCCTTTCTTGGAATATTTCTTGGTAATGAGAATCTTGATATGGTTTCTCTTCCTTCTGCACACCATATCATCAATATTCTATTTAGAGATAACAAAATCTTCTATTCTCTCTACTTGGTCTTTGATTACTCCCAACTTTGAGATATAATACCCTCATATTTAACATGTACATCTTGAAGCTAGAGCTCAACTTCTTCAAGTATTTTTTGTGTCCTTCTAGAATCTTGTCTTTCTTCTCCTTTTGAAGCTACAATGTGAGGTCACTCATCAGTTTCTTATGTCCTTCAATTCTGGATTGCATTTAGATTTTTTTCTACCTTCTTTCAAATGTCCACTTCAAGTCTTTTGGTGGTCTCTTCATCCAAGGTTTTTGTTTTTTTCTTGATTTTGACCATGATTCTTTCCTTCTTTCAATTTATTGACTTCATCTTACAGCTTTTTATTATGGTTTCTAAATCTACATATTTCTTCATCCTTGTTTTTCAATTCAGTTTGCTATCATTTCTTTCTTCAATTTTGAACCTCCTCGATAATTGAGACTAAACAAGTTACATATTACTTCTTTTTGGTGGGAGCATCAACATTTAATTCCACAATGTAATATGTTTCCTTATTAAATGTGAACATTTGAAACCACAACTATGCAAATGTATACTTCATTAATGTTGGTTCCTACAATGCTATCCAATGGCATATGAAGTGCAACCAACCATGGATCATCCCTACTTTCATTGTAGTCTTTGTTGCAATAATTTAACTTAGGGAAATCCTTTCACTTGTGTAAACAACTCCATTTTATTCTTTACTTGAAAATAAATAAATAAACTTTGTGAACTATGCTCTATAGATCAAACACCCATACAGGTTGCATTTTGATTTCCACATCCTACAACTGCTTAAGATATTAATTGAATTATATATGAGATAAGGTCAATAAGTCTCTACTTCTAAGATGAGAATTATCATAATTTTAGACTTGAAAGTTTCTTCTTGGGGACACTTTGGCCACAAATTTTATCAAGGTTCCATCCTTATAGAGAACCAATATACCAAATCTAGTCAAGAATCTAAAATATTTAGTATCCTCCACATTTTCATCCATAGGAAAACTGATTTTTTGTTGACATACATGCATGAGGAAACATCAACGTACATGTATCCTGAAAAACTATAAACAAAGGTTTGCAAGGCTCCCCCATATTTTTTGCTTTTTGAATTTAAAAATAATATGTGATGGTCTCTTTTTTTTGTTGGTTAAGTGCCCTGTGACTTGTTGGGTGAACCTTTGGTATGAGAAACCACAATCCAGGGGCATCTAAGCCGTTAAAATCACCCAGGGATCGCACCCGGCCTAGCCACACCAACCCTTAGCATGGTTGGATTTAAATGTCGCCTTCCAGGAGCAGCGGGTTTTGATCCTGGGCCGCCAAGCAAATGAAACCCCTCTCGGCCGTTTTCTCTACCGGAATTTGACGATATGTGATGGTCTCTTAATGACCAATATTATATATATTGTTTTTTGAATTTAAAAATAATATGTGATGGTCTCTTAATGACCAATGTTATATATAGATATAGATATAGATATATATGACATCCCTTATATGAATATTATAGATCTTTATAATATAAACCTATAACAATGATCTCTAGAAGATCATAGTTATAAATATATATTGTTGGAATATAATCCGTTAGGATTATACGTTATTGTACATATTAGGAATATGAAGAGACTCTCGGATGTGTGATCCCAAGAGTCATTGTAAATGTATAAATAAGAGTCATGTATATGGAGAAATATATGAATTCGGGAGTTATTCTACCCAACAGTGGTATCAGAGCTCCATAACTCCTGCCTGCAATCCTGGCAGTCTGCTTGCCAGACCTCCGTTTACCTTCCGCCATATCTATTTCAGGCTGCCTGCCCGTCGTCAGTCTGTCTCTGCGTGCGTTTATTCTCTGCCCTCTTGTATATGCCATCTGCGTAAACAGACTTGGAAGACACCCATTATTTCTTTGATTCCTCTCTGTAGTATGTTTTCTCTCAGCGATCCGCTGCACAACCCTAATCCGTTGAACCTTGGTGCAATTGGAGTTGCGTTGAGTGTGTGAGCACCCTCCAGCTACTGCATGTTCATTCATTTGGCCCATTTCTCTTCCAACCTACGTGCATTCATTGTATGTGTTATAGTCACAGACCTGAGTTGAGGAATAACTAGCAGCTAAGGTATTCATCTTAGTTTATGCGTTGATTTTGTTGTGTTGAAGAACTGCATGGATACCTCTATCTTCCATGGTTTCATGCCTTCGCTGACTTGAGTTGTGGTATTTAGCATCCACATGAGATGCAACCTGCGTGAGCTGCGTGGAAGCCCTTTCTTCACAGTTGTGCGAACATATCATCCGCGAGAGATTACTATGTTTGAGTTTTGGAGCAGTCATGGTATGATGTATCGTTCTAGATCCACGCTATAGACTTGTTGAAGACTGAGAATCACACATGTGGCCTGTCAAAGTTTGTGTGATCCATTTGCTTCAGTCATGGGTCACTTCACTCTACATCTATTAACTCGTGATATCGTTGAAGACTGTGTGCATAAATATCGGTTTCCTGGAAGTTGAGTAAAGATCGATGTTAATTGAATGTGCACCTTCAGAAGGATTGGATAACCTTGTTACCATCGAGATCGTGAAGGAGCAGTTTGCAATGGAGATTCTAGAGGAAGAAGTCGACACCCTCTAGTTTCCCGCGTTTTGCTAGGGTTCTGCTTTGTGATCTAGTTTGAGACTGCAATCTCCTCAAAACCCAGTCTGTGTTGCGTATTCAATGTGTGAGTGAAGCTTGATATTTTTGCTATACATTTTTTTGAAGGTTGTGTATTGTTGCAAATTGAGAAGTTTGTGCACTATCATATAAATTGTGCTGCTGCAGAATTGTCTTAGATTAATGTAAATACTACCGTAGAAACATAGACCTACATAGTAAAGAGAGCTCATTGAAGACATTGTTTCTAGTTAGTGTAGTTGTTATTCTACATAGACTGTATTGTAAAAAGTAGCAGAGACTTAGACCAGCTTCTTTCATATAGCTGATATCGTTGACTGGTGCTGTTCAAAACCCTATATTTTGTGTGGAGTGCATCCTAATTTTTTATGGAGATGCGTTGAAGCTACTGCATGGAGAGCATTCTAATCCTGTGTTTCTTTGAGAGCTGTGCCTCTCCATCACCTGCGGTATCTCAGGTATCTGCGTGACAGTTCACAAACAATGGTATTTCCTTTAGCGTATTACTGAGTAGTTCTTCTAGTGCTAAAAATTTTCTTATGAACTTATTAATAGCATATTAAGATTGTAAATCACCTTGGTAGAGGCTGTAGACCTGCAAGGTTATTGTTTTTCTATTATCTCATTCTCTTTGTCATATTAAGTTCATTATTGTA
>LPNX011155677.1:12326-23121 GCA_001517045.1 Pseudotsuga menziesii
CTCTCAACATGGAGAAGGTAATTTGTCATCAATTTTATTGTGGCATGCAAGATTTGGTCATCTGAATTATAACAGTCTTCATTTGTTGAGAAAGAATGGTGTATTTGGTTTGCCCACCATTCCCAAAGAGAAGAGCAAATGTGATGCATGTATATTAGGGAAACACAGTAAGCTGCCATTCCATGAATCTAATTTCAGAGCAAGTAGGAAATTAGAATTAGTGCATTCTGATTTATGTGGCCCAATGCCAACTCCTTCTGCCAATGGGGATAAGTATTTTATGATCTTTGTTGATGACTACTCAAGAATGTGCTGGATTTACACATTAAAGACAAAATCAGAAGCATTTCAAACATTCAAGGACTTTCATGCATTGATAGAAAGACAAGCACAATCTAAAATTGGTACACTTCGTACTGACAATGGGAAAGAATACACTTCAAATGCTTTTGAAGATTATCTTCTCCAACATGGAATTGCACATCAGACTACAGTTCCCTACAACCCTCCACAAAACGGTGTAGCAGAAAGAATGAACAGAACCATAATGAATATGGTACGCTCAATGCTGTTTTTTAAGAATGTAAAACTAATGTTTTGGGGTGATGCAGTGAAATGTGCAGCCTATTTGAGAAACAGAAGTCCCTCAAATGCTCTTGATAACAAGACTCCACATGAAATGTGGTTTGGCCATCTCCCTTCAGTCAGGCATCTTAGATTTTTTGGTTCCACCTGTTATGCCTTGATTCCAAAGGATCAAAGAAGCAAGCTTGGTGCTCGAAGCAGAAAATGCATTTTCCTGGGGTACGAAGAAAACTCCAAGGCATACCGTCTGTATGATGAGGTAAACAAGAAGTTTGTTATTTCCAGAGATGTCATTTTTCTTGAGACTAATAAAAATGACCAGTTCATTGAGAGACAGCTTGATCATTTGGAAAAATATCCTCATCCAAAGAAATATTATGAAAATGAATATGAAATTCCAAACCTTGAAGAGGGGATCCTATTCTGGATCAACCTTTGGAATTTCCATATGAAGCACCAACTCCCCTGCATGAAGAAGTTCCTGCTACTTCACCTGAACAAGAGATTCAATTGGATGATGTGATTGAGAGACTTGAAAGACTCAATCTTGAAGGAAATGAAGCACCACCAGCCGATCAACCAAGACCATCACGGAAGATTCCTAAATGGGCCACAAAGACACTTGAAAGTGTCCATCCGGATGAAGTTGGAAAGACGGGAACGAGAAGTTCAAAAAGACATGAAGATGGAGGAGAAGCAGATAATTTAGGTGATGACATGGATGTATCATTTGATTGTGAATTTAATTTATCTGCTAACTTTGAACCAACTTCCTTTGAAGAAGCTTCTACTCGAGTTGAGTGGAAAGAAGCTCTGCAGAATGAGTATGATGCACTCATGAAGAATGGAACTTGGAAGCTGGTTGACCCTCCAGTTGGAACCAAACCAATTGGCTGCAAGCGGGTGTACAAGAACAAATACAGATCAGATGGCTCACTTGACAAGCACAAAGCGAGGCTTGTAGCAAATGGCTATGCACAGAAGGAAGGAATTGACTATGAAGAAACGTTTTCTCCTTCAGCAAAATGGGCTACCATCCGTACCTTACTCTCTTTAGCTGCTTAGAATGGGTGGAAAGTTCATCAGATGGATGTGAAGACTGCTTTCTTGAATGGAGACTTGAAAGAGAATGTCTTCATGTCTCAGCTAGAAGGCTTTGTTGTGAAAGGAAAAGAACAAAAGGTATGCAAGCTTGTCAAATCCTTGTATGGCCTAAAACAAGCGCCTCGCGCATGGTATGAAAAATTAACCGAGCATCTTTTGAAGGTAAATTTCGAACATTTTGATCTTGATGATGCAACACTGTTTATAAATAAAGTTGGAAGATCTGTTGTGTATCTTGTGGTGTACGTAGATGATCTTTTGATGATAGGGAACAATGAGAGCTATATAGCATCCATAAAGAAAGATTTGAAAAAAATCTTTGAAATGACAGATATGGGACATCTCCACTATTACTTAGGAATTGAAGTCACTCAACATCCTAAGTACATATTCCTATCTTAGAAAAAATATGTTGGAGAACTACTAGACAAATTTTGCATGACAGAATGCAACCCTATCTCTACTCCAATGGAACAGAAAATTAAGCTCACATCAAGCGAAGGAAAAGAATTTGAGGATGCGACCAAGTATCGACAACTTGTAGGAAGACTTATCTACCTTACAAAAACTTGACCAGATATTTCTTATGTTGTCGGCATACTTTCAAGGTTCATGCATAAACCTTGTGAAGGACACTGGTCAGCTGCAAAAAGAGTTCTAAGATACTTGAAGGGGACTCAAGACGTTGGACTCAAGTACTCTAAGGTGGATGACTTCAAACTTATTGGGTACTCAGACTCAGATTTTGATGGCGATAAGGAGACAAGAGTATCAACTTCTGGATACACTATGAGTCTTGGATCAACTGCTGTCTCATGGAGATCACGCAAACAGTCCGTTCCGACAGATTCAACAACAGAAGCATAATATGTGGCTGCAGTTGAAGCAACGAAAGAAATAATATGGCTCAAGAAGATACTTGAAGATTTGCAAGAAAAACAAGAGAACTCCACTCCATTATTGATCAACAATACTTCTGCAATCAAGCTGACTAAGAATCCCAGATTCCATGATCGGACCAAACACATCAACACAAAGTATCATTTGATTCGACATCATGTAGAGGCCAAGACAGTCCATCTTCGACATTGTTCCACAAATGATCAAGTTGCAGACATCTTCACCAAAGCGCTTGGACGAGAAAAGTTTGAAAGATTCAGAAACATGCTCGGACTTACTAACACCCCTTCAGATTAAGGGGGGGATTGTTGGAATATAATCCGTCAGGATTATACGATATTGTACATATTAGGAATATGAAGAGACTCTCGGATGTGTGATCCCAAGAGTCATTGTAAATGTATAAATAAGAGTCATGTATATGGAGAAATATATGAATTCGGGAGTTATTCTACCCAACATATATTACTATGTTTTAATCCATTTATACATCAATTATATACCATTCTTATATATATTTGACAATACTTTCCTATAGAATATCATTAGCAAGAATTTCTTATGGTGCATTAATAGATAATGGTATAGTTTTGATGCTAATCTACATAATAATGGTATAGTTTTATGACTTTTTTATGTCTATTATTATATTTCAAAATTGTAATTGTGAAGCCATATTATTGACATTATTATTATTATTATAGAAAAAGCTCATGACATTTTTATTATTATTATAGAAAAACACATCTTATTTAATTTTATTATTATAAAAAAAACATATGTCTATTATTCATTCACAACTTAAAAAACTAATCAACCTAAACAAAATAGGAATAATTTTAACATTAATATTACAAAATACACATAAAATTAAATTTGTTATATAATATCACCTAACCTAACATTAAAACGAGAATTGTTGATTGATTAAGATCCTCATTTCTATATCGAATGTCAATGTCATCCCTATTTCTAATGCCAATACAAATATGAATGGATGATCAAGATAAAGTAACCTTAAATCAAAGTTGATCATAATATTCCTAGCTTAAAGAAGCAACAACAATAATTATAGTTTAACATGCTTGTTTAAAAGTATAATTAAATTTATGATATTTCATATTATAATTTTCCATATTGATCAAATACGTTGTGGAAGTTTCGAATTTTGAATCCGTTAATGTGATCCAATTTTTATGAACAAATTTAAATTAAGTGATCACCCATAAAACGATTTATGACATTTTGCTTTGAAAAGAAAAGATTATGGTGATCCATCTTTATAAGCACATTTAAATTAAGAGATTACCCAAAATTATTTTTATAAGATTAAGTAAAATTTATTTTCATCTTTTGTAAAGTAGTGATCCTGTTTTTTTGGGGGTTAAATACATTTGTTTTATTTTGTACTCATGATACTATAAAAAACATTTATATTCATATAACGAATTAAATAATATACAAAAATATTTATATTCAATTTCTTATAACTTACATAGGTTATCGTATTAATTTTAGTTTTTTTTAATACTTACATGGTTTTGGCAAATTTGGTATTATACAAAGTATTTATATTCAAATTCTTATAACTTACAAAGGTTAACACGTCTAGCATGCTCCCCACCCACAAGGTTGAGTAAGATAGTCTCTTTTTTGAGAGTTTGTATTTTATTTATTTTTAAGATTTTTTTGGTAGACACAATCTAGAGTTAGTTTTTATGAAGAGTTAGTTTAAATAAAAGTTAAAATATATAATTTTATATTTATTATTCATATATCATATTGCTAAAGTTAATATAAGCATAAAACAAATACTATGTAATAAACAAAACAAAACAAAAAAGACAAAAACTCATATAAAAAAACAAAAACAAATTGTTACCCTTTTCTTTAACTATCCTTTAAGTGAAGCTTATTTAAATCTTAATCAAGATGCATTTAAGCATAACAAGATACAACTACCATGAAATGAATCCTTAGTATACACTTGTTACACTTGGGCTAATTTTGTTAATGTTCTCAAACAAATCTAAAATTTAAGATAATATCTAAATACTTATAAACATAATAAAATATAAATTAATTAATCATAAAATGCTTCCTTCAATAAATAATATTACTTTTTTTTTCAGAAAGAAAAAGGCATGTCCTTGTTATTCATTAAAATCAAAGGGCATCATACAGAGCTTGCCCAAGTTGGGTTACAATCAAAGTGAGTGATATTAATGACCTGGCATACCGCCCGAGAAGAAAACACAACACAATAAGTGCTGAGAGGAGAGTCCAGTGCGTATCTAATATGAAAGACATGATACCCATCAGTAATATCTGTCATGCCATCCCATATCTACCATGTACATGATAAGCATATGATCAACAGACTAAAGGAGCCAACTCCATACAAGGGTGCCAAAATGAAGGGGATATAAATTCCCGCACCAACTCAAAAGAGTTTTATATTGCCATGAGAGGTCAAATGACCATCTAAAAATTCTGAAAAAGTGCGAGAGCCCGGAGCCAAAGTAAGAGCAACTTTAGAGAGACGGTCAGCTAGCTGATTATGTTCACGGTAGATATGGTCGAAAGACAGTGCTAGAAAGTGTGAGAACAGCTTTCTAGTCTCCCTACACCAATAATGGAGCTCAGGTGGGGACAAAGAAGACTTGCCCTTTGCCCAGTTTATGATAACTGAGGAGTCATTAAACACATGGAGTAAGGGAATGCCCATCATATGGGTAGAAAGCAAAAGGCCCAAAGCCCAACCAATATTTATAACATTACTTATAATATTACTTACAACCAAATAATATTACTTATAACTTGGATGCTTCCTTCAATAAATAATATTACTTATAACTTGGAGTTCTGCCCATGCCCATGGATGTAGGTTACCTAGCTCACATGTTCCATGGAGGAGTAATGAAAGCTTCCTCGTGAGTATGTTGGCTTAAGAAGTAAGTATTCCTATGTTAACTTTCTTCGCAGTTAAGGCCCTTCCCGGTTCAGTAACAAATTGAGTGATGGGAATCGGGTTTGTAACTTTAGTTTTTTTTTAATATTTATTTAATATGAATTGCTTTTATTAATAATTGAAGAAATAAATACAAGTTTATCAGTATTGAATAAATTAAATTAAATTTTAAAACTTTTCTTTTAAATTTAAAAATTATTATTTTTAATTATAAAAAATTGGTTAAAAAAATAAATTAATTACTTTTGACGTCATATTAAGGTATTAATTATTTTCTTTAATAACAACATAGAAATATATCACTCTTTAGAAAAAAAGATGTTATAATTTATCCAATTGAATAAAACACATTGACACAAAGTCAAATTAATATAAACACTACCTTTAAAAAAGAAAAAAAACAAACACTACCCTAAAAAAGTCAAAGTAATATAAAAAATAATAATGACAAATGTGTTATTATTTCAAAAAAAAAAAAATCACATTCTAGAGATGGCCCTCAAGGTCCATTATACAAAAAAAAAACCAACTATGAAGTTGACATTACATACAGATAATTGTCTCATGAGGAGCACAATATACCATTACCATGTCCAAAAACTGACCCAACTGTAAAGTTGTCATTATATACAAAAAATAGCCTCATAAAGAGCATAATGTTTACCATTACTTTTCAGCAGAAAGGAAATCGAAGAACAAGCTTGTATTAACAGCCATGCAACAAAAAATAAGTCTGATCATAGCAGACTTTTTTCATCATTCCTGATCAATCAAGTCAGATCAATTGTGAAGCTAAGGTGATCACAAGCACAACAGACCAGAGCAAAACTAGCTGGCTGAAGTAGTCTCAACAAAAATGATAAAGCATGAAATCAAAAGCTGAGCAAAAATTCAGCAGCTAATAAATTGGCCATTTCCAAGCCTGCCAGTGAAAAAAGTTCATATCCATTTCAGCGCCAATTAAGAGGCCATCAGCCCGCATGTATATTTGCTTGAAAATCACCAGTGGAAAGATGAAGCATATTAAATTCAGCCAGAGCATCATATTTCAAGGGTGGAACCAAAAATCAGGAAAAACTGGTCACGTCTAATCCAGAAATGCCCAAGCATTAATATCGCCAAAGATAACCAGCAAAGTACTCACAAGGAACTATAAGATAAAACAAAATGCATGTAGCCATCATCAAGAAACAGTCATACAACTACAAATCAGACAGCTCACAGAACCATATTAGAAAACCTGAAAGGTAACTCCCAAAGCACGTGTTAGCTTCAGATCATCGGGAATCATCTTGAAGCAGTTTTTTTTTCTGTCTCGTCATCACCAGTATGACTTTCTGTAAGTTGTACAGCCTTCAAACACTCATTATCACAATAGTGGGATGGTCACTTGTTGCCAAAACAGCACTGCTGTCGCCTAAGTTTAGCGTGTAAAGATCCTGACCATGCAGAAGCACCAACGAAACACAAGATCCAACTGTCACTACGATCTTCCATCTCTTGTTCAACCATATACATAAAGTCACTTTCAGCATGAGTAATCCCTTCCCTAAATGACTCAGTTGAAAATTTCAAAGAATTAGCAGTCCCCTTCCTAAAAGACAGATGAAGTTTCTTGCATCGTACTTCCCAAAATCTCATTATTCTTGACATCATTTAAATTTGGTGAAATGTAATCTCCGATATCACTGCCTTTAGGTAATATCATTATAAAACACAAAGATGCTTTAATTTTAATTCCATTTTTTTTTCCGCTTCCACTTTATTAATAGTAACGAGGAAAAAAAAACTTTAAAAAATATTGAATATTTTAATTATAAACTAAACTCTTTTTTACACCTATTTTTTTATTATAATTTAAACAAAATAAAATAAATCTTATAAAACATATTAAAAATAATTACTTTAATTTACTTTAATATTATATTTTATCTAAACACTTTATTATACCAAAAAATTTATACATATATTTACACACAGAAAACTGTATTAAAATAACATTAATATAAGCTTCTAATTCTTTAGATTTTATTTACAATTAATTAATTTTTCAAATTGTGTTAATAAATCTTTTAATTTAATAAGTTAATTATTTATTTTATTCTTTTACCCAAAAAAAAAGCAACCTTTTACTATTCTAAAGAATCATATTTTTTTTAAATTCTAAAAAAACTCACACTCTCACTGAAAATCTCAATAAACTTATCTATATATCAAACAAACCCCTTTATCTCTACTTTAAAAACTTAGAATTCTTAAATATAACCAAAATTAATATAAAAAATAGCTTATCCTTTCAAATTCTAACTTAAAAAAGTTAGAATTATTTAAATAAAAACCGAACTTAAATTATTGTACAGTGCTTTTTCAATTAAGTATACAATTTCACGAACTTTAATTATTGTACGGTGCTATAATTTGATTCAATTGACTGTCGCATTCCACTAACTTGAATTATTGTACGCTGCTAGAATTTTATTCAGTTGACTGTACCATTCCTCGAACTTCATAACTTTATTAGCCATATTGGAAAACCAGATACCAGAAGAATAGGTGGACGGTGGACCTATAGCTAGTGCGGTGGGCACCCTATTATTAACATATTATGTACTTGGTGAGGGAAAGGAAAATAAATGATATAGACAAGATTGAATTATTGTACTAGGAGAGAAAACAACTTCAGTGCAAAGAAGGTGGTGGTATCAATATAATTTAATTTTAGATGACTTTAAAATTATTATGTTGCGAAAGGATTAGAATTTCAATGCAAGGAATGTGGTGATTTCAATTTTTAACAAGTTTAAATTTTGTTTTGAAAAACTAAATCATAATAAATTATTTATAAAAGGTTTTTTTTTATGTATATCATTGTAATGTTATTGTCAAAAATATTAATATTAAAATAATATCTACATGTTTTTGAAAATATATATCATACAATTTTTTTATTATTATATTTTGATAATTATGATTCTCATTTATATAGTATGAGTATTCTTTCTTGTTAGCTTATATAAGTTGCTTACTTGCTATCCTTTTTATACTGAGTACTTTATCATACCAGTTCTTTGTTCATATTCACACAATAGGCAATCACTTATCCTTAATTAACACTATCCTTTCTATACTGAGTACTTTATTATACTAGTTCTTTGTTCCGATTTACACAATAGGAAATCACTTATCCTTAATTAACAATAAACAAGTTATACAACTTGATGAGAACCTGTCATTGTTCTCGTTTTTTGGGGGTCAATTTAAGTAGTTGTTTTTGGCTCAGTTTCAAAAAGTGTGTACACTCGTAGCACCATTTTTTATTTTGAGCCATTTTTTTGAGATTTTCAAAATTCTTGGTCATAAAAAAACTATAATGTTTCGTTATAGGCACATTTTTTCAAATTTTACAAAAAAATATACTTTTAGTACCTAGTTACATTGCAAAAACATATATAGTTTTGCTTCCACGTATGTTAAACCAACATAAATTATGCATTTGATTGTTTGAAAAATGGGGGTTTTGGGAAACTCTTGCATCAATTCTCTTATGGCCTCTGCAGAATGATTCACCCCCAAAACATAGTAGTTGTAATCAAAACACCTTGAAAGGCGATAGGCTTCAATTTTTTCAGTTGTGATCAACGGTCGTCCCTTGAGTTTTTTCAAGTTATGGGATGATGAGTAAGGTACTTATTTTGTCCTTTTGGCAAATTACATTTTATATATTTCTCATTATCATTCTTGAGAGATTATAGGTAGGGGCATCGTATCGGCCTTACAGTTTTGCATTAGCATAATATTTAGATTATGCAATTGTCCAAGACTTGAATGAAGTCTATAGGCTCCAGACTTCTTTTATATTGGGAATGTGTTACACTCGCATTATATTTCTCTACAAGGATCTGCCAACATTTTTTGTCTATTCCTATATTATTTTGGGATTTTGTACGTGTTATATTCACTATTACCTTCTCATACTACATGCACTATATAACTTGGTGGTGCTACTTGGTGGTTCAATATACCTCTTGAATCCGTAGGCACATATTTTTGACATCTTTTTGGTTATTGGTGATACCTTTAGATTCTTGGGCTTGTTTGATTTAGGATGGGTGGCTTTGTAACTTTGTTGTCTTTACTAGACAACAATCATTTGGTTCGAAGCTAGATGCATTATAATTAGTTTCTAGAAATAGTATTTTTTTTATTCCACGTGGTAGGATAGGGATTTAACTTTTGTATTGTAAGACCTATTTATCATTAACATTTTTTTATATAATTACGCCGTTAGGCGTTTCTCTCCGAAGAAGTTCGGAAATCCACTGTTCATTTTCGTCTATGGAACAAATCGGATTTTGACGCGTGTTTCTGGTTTTCCTGTTGGGTTTTTGGTTTACCCGCTGTTTCCTGCAGTTTTCCACCGCCTCGGACAATGCTTGCTCGTGAAGTTTCCCCTGCCTGGCCAATTTCCAGAATTGTTTTCGTGGTCGTTCTCGGTATGGGCACGGCAGGACATGGCTGTGGTGGAGGTGCACAGGCTTGGAAATGATGCTGCTGCCAATCCACAGCAAAGCCATCAAGGAATGGGGCAGCCCAAGTCGAAGACAACTCATGACGTTTTCTGTATTTTTGCCCCTGGTCGCTGGTCGCCTGTGGTGGTTTCTGACATCAATGCGCGGGACGATAGGACAGTTAATAAGATCTGTTTACTAACCCAAAGCTACAGAGCTATGCTGTTTGTCGCGAACCGATTTTAGTGTACAGAAAAGGACGGGTTGGGTTTTCGGTTGAGTTTTGAGATTGGTAGCCTATTGTATGTACCACTCCAGGCTTCAATAACCAAAATTTCATGTGGGTCGGTGTCCTGCCAAAGCGGACGAGGAGTGTTTCGAGGGCATTATCTCTTTTCCTCCCCCCTTCTCATAGGTAAAGTGCATGCTCGTGGTTGTGGCGTATTTTGATACATCTTTATAGTGGAAAATCATGGATTTATCAAATTCGGCTTCCACATCCAGCGTTGACAGGCAAAATGGCAGTACCAACGACTCTCCGATCTCAAGTAAGTTTGATTTTTCTTCTCTTTCGTTTTCATTCTGGAGGTTGTTAGTGGGTGAAAGAGCAGCTGGACTGGCATATAATTTTTCTGTTTTATTAAACAATGGAACCCATCCAGGTTTCAACTTTTTAGATGAAGATGTCTAGCCGTGTGATATCAGAGCCCATATTTGCAAGTGCAAT
>LPNX011155682.1:0-76916 GCA_001517045.1 Pseudotsuga menziesii
TAAAGGATGTATTTTAAATTATATATATATATATATATATATATATATATATATATAATAGATTTTACCATTTTCTTAATATAAAATTTTAAATTTAAAAGATTTTGGAAATTATGCTTGATTTTAAGCATTAAAGGTTTTTCTAAAATATAAAAATGACAAAAACTTAACCACCAGTGATATCTTGCCTTAAGAATAAGTTATTGGACTTATTTGACATGTTGGAGTGAAAGGAAACTGATCAAATGAATAAAACTTAAAAGACACCTCACAAGGATTCTCAAAAGTACGGATCCGAGACAAAGGGAAACTGACCAGGTTGATATGAAAAGTCAAAGCTTGGAAAAAAAACAATACTGGTTATTTTGAACTTCCAGTCGCAAATTGGGGTCTCGTTTTGCATGCACGCTGTTAGAGTGTAAAATTTTTGATAGAACAGATCTTGGTACCAACACATCTTCTTGCACTTCTTGTCAGCAATTAAAATTTGATTATTACTGAAGGAAAACATTGAACTGTGGGCTATGCTTCATTATCCAACTAAAAAAATATTTTTTTTCTGTGAACCAGGGACATCGTCATAAATAACAACCCCTTACCTCTCATCTGAACTTGCCCACTTCTCAACTCTGCATTTTCTCCACCACTCGAATACAGCATTAGAGTTGGATTTGTCCTCAACAAAATCAATATACCAATCTTTCTGATTAGTGAAATGTTGTGAGAAACTTGAATCAATTTACCAGTCTGTTTTGTTTCCAATGACTCCTTTATTGCTATTTACAAACACATAAAATTCTTCTTCCTCTTTACATTCAACTACACTGGCTTATTTCTTCCCAGACTGATAAACTGATGTTAGGAAGAATGCCCATGCCTGTGCTTTTTGTCCACCACTATTCCAACAGAACTTAGTCTTATTTCCTAGCTTGCCGCAATAAAAACACTTATACCTTTTGTACGTTTCTGAGTATTTGAATGAACACTCTTGCTGCTATCTTAATGCTTTCCTTTTCCTTTGAACTATGCTTTTAAGGCCACTTCCGATTTCCATTCACACTACTGCTACAGAACTGATTCTTCCACCTATTACTCAACACTGAAATGTCGGATCAACATCTCCAGAAGTTATATTTAAGGTTTCAACAAATTCTTCATATGAAGGTTATAGGATTTTCAATGTGATTAGTAAGCCATATCTTCTTTTTTAGTTTTTCTATGAACTGCTTTCAAGTTTTCTAAATTCTTGGATTTTGAAGATGTAATCTTGAAGAGATTCTTTTTCCTCAATCTTGATTGAAAACAAGAAATTCTTTATGAAAAATGCTTTACATATATATGATGTTTCACACATGTTTAAACTTTAATGCCCCCAAATATTGAAAGCATCATCACTGCCTTGCACTTAAGTGAACATATCATTGGTAAATGAGAGTTTGACCAACATCATAGCCTCCTGGTTTATTGCATCATGCTTAGCATGGTTATCCTCATCTATTGTATTTCGAAACTCCTTTCCCAAGAATTTTTTGTCTCAACACTGTATTAAAAAATCACAAGCATCCTTTGTTTCCACATAGTAAAATTTTTACCATGAAACCTCTTATTGCCTTCCAACATAATATGTATAGATGCGTTGTTCTTAAGAGTATAAAGTTAATGTTGCAAATTTGTTTTGTGGAATATATTGCCGAGGGTCCAGAAACAAACTTATCATAAATATTGTGGAAATTATTGGCAAGCATAAATTTGGACGTGAGAAAATCAGAAAATATCGGAAATGTTGGCAACCTGAAAAACTCGGGAAACTGGAAATATTGGGAGAAATTGGAGATATTTAAAACATTATTAAAACACATCAAACAGATCTTATTTTACTACTTATTGCTAAGACTTGGCGATTGACAACCTTACTGTTGTCACAATTTAAATAACAACAACACACTCTAAATTTGACTATTCTGAAATTCCTCAGAGAAAAAACAACTTCTATCGCACACACAATCACTTGCTAATCAAGTTTCAGTAAATACTTATGTTCTAAAAATCATTATGTTCCTAGAGGATCATCTCTAACAAAAAAAACTAACTTCAAAATCGTAGGTACGTGTCACAAAGCAACATAAACTTTCTACAAGGTGTTCATGTTTCCTAGCTTATTATCATTTGTCCCAAAAACACCAGTTAATTCTAGAGGGTGTGTCATGTTTCCTAGCTTATTATCATTGATGGGTTGGATTTCCCTAATCTCTTCCAGGACACGTGTCCCTTGCACGTTTGACACTCCAACATTATGTTTGACATTTGAACATGTGACACGTAGTGCTAGGACGACATGTCCTATTTCCTAGCTTATTATCATTTTTCATTGGTTGGATTGCCTTAATATCTGCCTGACAACCCGACCAGAAAAATATACAAAGTAAAAATAACAGACTTATAATACAATTCTGAATAATAGAGTATAGTAAAATCCATTGAAGAAGAGGAAAATGATTTAGGAAAAAAAAATATCCAAAATTGTAGAGATAGGGTTCGTTTGAAATATTAAACTTGTTGTACAATACCACCTAGTAGATTCAATGCCAGGTGGTTTTCCTTCCTTTCGCAATGCCATCTTGCCCTCATAACCTTGTACCTTTTACAAAATTTGATGTTGAACGTGTACTATTTCATGGCTTTCTTTCTTTTATGTTTGTCTATGGTGACAATGTAGAAATAAACTCGAGAAGCCAGGCTACGGTGATATCTGTTTTCTCAAAATACCCTTAGTACTGTAACGAGACCTGCCTACCCTACCAAAGTCATTCTTAGATCACATTAATTTTATCTCCTTTTTTATGGTCTCTATATGTGATTCCATCTTTGTGATACAATTTACTTGATCTGCCAAGAGATCATGGCACCTGTAGTCACTGGAATCGTGGTTAAATCTTATAGCATGTATGCAACTGGTGTATGACTTTTATGGTGCATATTAAAAGCTATGAAAGCATGGGTAAATCTTGACCATGTTCTGCATTTTTTGGAATTTCTACTATTGATGGTAGAATTTGAACTTTTTCAAAATCTGCTTACTGTAATATCAATATAGGCAAGTAGATATTCAGAGCTACTGCAACCTGATATGCTACTAAATCAAGGAGTTTTTGTTTGGCCGACAACTGTGATCTTGTGGTGTAGCCGCATGATAAAAGTAATCTCATCGAGGATCAGCCACCACCTTGGTCATGACCATGAAACTACTGTGTGAAGGAATGATGATTTGCTACAAATTTGAGAGTGGAAGTATTGCCCGGCCACTGCATGGAAATTCAAAGTTGTTGTCAACACGAAGGAGGTTTACTAAACTGATTGGATGGAGTACTCTCAGTGGTAGTAATCTTGTGCTAATTTGTAGTCTTCACTCTTTGATTTGTATTAGTAATGGCTAGTTAGCATCATTTACTCTTTCTGAAGTGTGAAAAATTGATTGGAAAGAATTACAGTTTATGGAGTCATAAGATACTGACCATTATTGAATTTAGAGATATTGAACAAACCATCTTAGGCAAAGAATACATACCAACAAATTATCCTGAAAACTATGATAAAAGACATAAAGAGGCACTTATGCTTCTCAAACTGTCAGTGGCAAATGCATTAGTTCCAAAAGTAAGAAATTACATTGTAGCACTCGTATTGTGGAAAAATCTCCAAAATAAGTATCAAGCATTAGAAGTTGGGTGGTCATTGTATTTTAAAAAGCTTTTGTTTTAACTTTTCCCCTAAGTTGCAGGAAGGTGGATCAATCTCTAAATATTTATTGCACTTGAAGGATCATAATGATCATTTTTTTTCTATTAAGAAGTCGATGGATAATGAGGATATGGTTACTTTGTTGATGCGAAGTTAGCTTCCATCATTTGATTCATTTGTTGAGTCCTTACATCTACTTAGGGAGAACCAACAACTTACATTTGAGAAGTTATGAACACTTTTTTGTATAGAAGGAAAGGAGGCTAGATCAGATAGAAGCATCAACTCCATCCACTATAATGAGTGCATTTAGTGCACAGTTCAAAGGCAAAGACAAACAAAAAAATGCTAGCAATGTATCAAAGAGAACAAATCCAGATGTTATTGCTGCAATAAGCTTGTACACTTCAATAGATATTGCAAAAAAAAACAATACGACTTGGCATGTGGTTAAATGAAATCAAGGCATGCAAATGTTGCCGAAAGAGGTGAAGAAGAAGTAGTGGGTGATTTTGCATTTGTGGCATTAAATAATCAATCAACTAAGTCTATAGCCTGGTATTCGACTCAGGTGCATCTTACCACTACAAGGCATAATTAAGTACAGGTTGTGAGGCAATGTGGTTATGAATAATATTGTTCGATCTTCAACTTGACCAAGCAATGCTAACCTCACTTATCTGCGACAATCAGAGTGCTCACAAAACGGCAAAAAATCCAGTCTATCATGCCATAACTAAGCATATTGAAGTTCATCACAATTACATCAGATAGTTGGTTGATAATCAAGACATTTTCCTTTATTATTGTCCTACAATAGAGAAAACTATTGACATAATGACAAAACCACTTGGTAATGATAAGTTCACTCATTGTGCCATATTGTTAAAAAGAAATCTAACTCCAGCTAGATTTTCATAATGGTGTAATGAGCTAACACACATAAGATTTCGCTCATAGTGCCATGTTAGAAGGAAAGCTAACTCCAGCTAGATTTTCATCATGGTGTAATGTATCTAATGGCAATGTGGCAGTGTTAGATGGAAAACTACCTTATGAAATCTAACACACATTAGCTTTTACTCACTGTGCAATGTTTTAAGAACGAAAGATAACTCTAGCTAGATTTCCATCATGGTCCATTGTGATTGATGACAATGTGGTTGTGCTAGATGGAAAACTACATTATGAAAACTTACACACATTAGATTTCACTCACCGTGCAACGATTTAAGGATGAAATCTAACTTTAGCTAGATTTTCAACACAACGCAATGTGATTGATGTCAATGTGGTTGTGTTACATGGAAAACTACCTTATGAAAGCTAACACGCATTAGCTTTCACTCATCATGCCACACTGTTAAAATGAAAGCTAACTTCAGCTAGATTTCCATCATGGTGTAATGAGCTAACACACATAAGCTTTCCCTTATAGTGCCATGTTGTTAGAAGGAAAGCTAACTTCATCTATATTTCCATCATGGTGTAATGTATTTGATGACAATGTGGTTGTGTTAGATGGAAAACTACATTATGAAGGCTAACAAACATTATCTTTACTCACCATGCGATGTTTTAAGAATGAAAGCTAACTCCAGCTAGATTTCCATCATGGTGCATTTCGATTGATGACAATATGGTTGTGTTATATGGAAAAATACACTATGAAAGCTTACATACTTTAGATTTCACTCATCGTGCAACGATTTAAGGATGAAAGCTAACTCCAACTAGATTTTCAACATGGTGCAATGTGCTTGATGACAATGTGGTTGTGTTACATGAAAAAGTACCTTATGAAAGCTAACACACATTAGCTTTCACTCATCGTGCCATGTTGTTAAAAGGAAAGCTAACTCTAGCTAGATTTCCATCATGGTGTAATGAGCTAACACACATAAGCTTTTCCTTATAGTGCCATGTTGTTAGAAGGAAAGCTAACCCCAGCTAGATTTCCATCATGGTGTAATGTATTTGATAACAATGTGGTTGTGTTAGATGGAAAACTACCTTATGAAAGCTAATCGACATTAGCTTTACTGACTGTGCAATGTTTTAAGGACGAAATCTAACTCTAGATATATTTCCATCATGGTGCATTGTGATTGATGACAATGTGGTTGTGCTAGATGGAAAACTACAATATGAAATCTAACACACATTAGAATTTACTTACTGTGCAATGATTTAAGGATGAAAACTAACTTCATCTAGATTTCCATCATGGTGCAATGTGATCAATGATGATGTGGTTGTGTTAGATGGAAAACTACCTTATGAAAGCTAACACACATAATATTTTCCTTATAGTGCCATGTTGTTAGAGGGAAATCTAACTCCAACTAGATTTGCATCATGGTGTAATGTATTTGATGAGAATGTGGTTGTGTTAGATGGGAAACTACCTTACAAAAACTAACACACATTAGCTATTACTCACCATGCAATGTTTTAAGAATGAAAGCTAACTCTAGCTAGATTTCCAACATGGTGCATTTTGATTAATGACAATGTGGTTGTGTTAAATGGAAAACTACATTATGAAAACTAACACACATTATATTTCACTAATCGTGCAACCAATTAAGGTTAAAAACTAACTCTAGATAGATTTCCATGATGGTACAATGTAACAATGTGGTTGTGTTAGATGGAAAAATACCCTATGAAAGGTAATACACATTAGCTTTCACTCATTGTGCCATGTTGTTAAAAAGAAAACTAACTCTAGCTAGATTTTCATAATGGTGTAATGAGCTAACACACATAAGCTTTCACTCATAGTGCCATGTTAAAAGGAAATCTAACTCCAGCTAGATTTTCATCATGGTGTAATGTATTTGATGACAATGTGGCGGTGTTAGATGGAAAGTTACCTTATGAAAGCTAACACACATTAAATTTTACACACCGTGCAATGTTTTAAGAACAAAAGCTAAATCTAGCTAGATTTTCATCATGGTGCATTGTGATTGATGTCAATGTGTTTGTGATAGATGGAAAACTACACTATAATAGCTTATACACATTAGATTTCACTCACCATGCAACGATTTAAGGATGAAATCTAACTTCAGCTAGATTTCCAACACGACGCAATGTGATTGATGACAATGTGGTTGTGTTACATGGAAAACTACCTTATGAAAGCTAACACACATTAGCTTTCACTCATCGTGCCATGTTGTTAAAATGAAAGCTAACTCTAACTAGATTTCCATTATGTCGTAATGAGCAAACACACATAAGCTTTACCTTGTAGTGCCATGTTGTTAGAAGGAAAACTAACTCCAGCTAGAATTTCATCATGGTGTAATGTATTTTATGACAATGTCATTGTGTTAGATGTAAAACTACGTTATGAAAGCTAACACACATTAGATTTAGGCTCATCGTGCAACGATTTAAGGTTTAAAGATAACTCCAGCTAGATTTCCATGATGATGCAATGTGACAATGTGGTTGTGTTAGATGAAAAACTACCTTATGAAATCTAACACACATTAGCTTTCACTCATCGTTCCATGTTGTTAAAAAGAGAACTAACTTGAGCTAGATTTTCATAATTGTGTAATGAGCTAATACATGTAAGTTTCACTCATAGTGCCATGTTAGAAGGAAAACTAACTCAAGCTATATTTTCATCATGGTGTAATTTATTTGATGACAATGTGGCAGTGTTAGATGAAAATCTACCTTATGAAAGCTAACACACATTAGCTTTTACTCACCGTGCAATGTTTTAAAAACGGAAGCTAACTCGAGCTAGATTTCCATCAGGGTGCATTGTGATTGATGACAATGTGGTTGTGCTAGATGAAAAACTACACTATGAAATCTTACACACATTAGATTTCACTCACAATGCAACGATTTAAGGATGAAAGCTAACTCCAACTATATTTCCAACACGGTGCAATGTGCTTGATGACAATGTGGTTGTGTTACATGTAAAAGTACCTTATGAAAGCTAACACACATTAGTTTTCACTCATCATGCCATGTTAAAAGGAAAGCTAACTCCAGTTAGATTTCCATCATGGTGTAATGAGCTAACACACATAAGTTTTCTCTTATAGTGCCATGTTGTCAAAAGGAAAGCTAACTCAATCTAGATTTCCATCATGGTGAGATGTGGTCGATGATGATGTGGTTGTGTTAGATGGAAAACTACTTCAAGAATCTTTTCCAAATTATTTTAAAATAGTGAAATGTGATATTTTTTTATAACTCTAAAAATGACACTTCTGTTGCTTTTGACTCTGAACAAAGGTATATTAGTGTAACAGGGAGAAGTAAAACAAGTTCATTCTCTAAAATTATAACATCAGATCTTTCTTCCAACATCTTGTCACTCACCGTACAACGATTTGAGGACGAAAGCTACTCCAACTAGATTTCCATCATGATGCAACATGATTGATGATAATGTGGTTGTGGTAGATTGAAAACTACCTTATGAAAGCTAACTCACATTAGCATTCACTCATCATGCCATGCTGTTAAAAGGAATTCAATGTTTTTGTGGAAGACATAGATAGAAATTGTCAAAGATGTAGGATAGGGGATAATTCTATACATTGTTTGGTTAGATGGCCAATAAATAAGTTGGTGGACAATGAAGGTGAGATTTTAAGGGTGAATGAAAATTTCAACGAGGCACTCAAGGAAATGGAAGTATGGGATCTTATAGAGGACACAAGTCCCTTAAACACATGGAATGACGATATTTATAATGAAAAATATCCAGACTCAATTGCTATGCATGTAACAAGGCCATATAAAAGGATTAAACGAGTTGTGGCTACAAACATAGTTGGAAACTTTCAAATACAAAGAGATCAAGAGAAAGAAATCCGACTTTTGGCACCCGATGAATGTTGCAAACAAGATTGTCTTCAACATGTGGATAGGAAAGCCATTGCAAGTGTTAGAAGGGGTATGGAACTCTTAAAAAAATGCATTAGGGAATTTTTCTTGAATTCACTCCTTTCCAATACAATCATGTAAAAGAGCCATGGCCATGGCCTATTTCCTATTGTTAGGAAAGTAAAGGACATGAGGTTTAGTGGAGATATTATTTGTAAGAAAACATGGTACAAGATACATAATATTCTTCAACGCACCTTCTATACTTACCAACATAATTTCCAACAAGGACATTTCAAAGGAATTCATGGTAACACCAACAAATGCAAACCATGCGCACATACTGTGGCAGACATAGAAATATTGTACAAAATTGTAATGGATAATTCATATTTTTCACCGAACCAAACACGAAAAGTTGAAGAAGATGGAATGTTTGCTCCTTTAAGATTGTTGCCATCAATGTACACCCAAAATTCTTTGTTAAAAGAGATCAATGAGGCTCTTCAAGAGCTCAATTTTCCATCAATATCACAACCAACAATGATTAATATTTGGAATACTCATTTTCCACATGTAGCATTCTCAAAGAACACTAACTTCAGTAAATGTAGTGAATGTATCATGTTGAAAGCACAGATGAAGACAACGACTACAAAAGAGATAGAAGAAAAAGCACGAGCTAGATTGAAGAAACATAACAAGATTGTTATGTGTGGAATATATTGCTACTATGACCACATAATTATGTAAAAGAGATATCCAAAGGAATACTTGAGAATTATCCATGATAAAATGGACATAACAAAGACTTCAGTCCCAATATTATGTGTGAAATCAAAATTTGTTGTAGGAACAAACTTGGGTTTGTCGTTGACAGGTATGCTAACACATGGGCATAGCATAGGAGGTTTTGGTCATTTATCCCTACCATTTGTACACATGGGATCACAATTTACCATTACATCTCTTGCAAAGTGCTTGAGGGACCTTGAAGACCCACACCTTCATATGTATGGTGATTTTCTTTATGAGAGTGGAAGTTCAAGAAACCCACTTTCAAATGCATTACTTCAAAACTCTATCTACTCAAAATGTAGAGTGTACAAGGATGCTTTACTATCTTTAAATGGAAGCTCAAAATATCAAAATCTTGATTTTAAATCTCTTCCTCCCACATTTGTTGTTGCAGTTGGACAATGCAGCTAGTGATAATAAGAATCGTTATGTTTTCATGTTTCTATTACTATTAACTACACTTGGTATCTTCATCATTATTGAGGTTGGGTTATTGCTTGTGGGGCACACCCATGAAGACATAGATGGAACCCATAGAAGAATCTCTTCCAACTTGAAAAGTAAATATATATATTCTTTACCTGAGATGATGGCTACATATCGCACAATAGAAGAAAAATGAGCATTTCCACTTAAACTTATTGACATAGTGTATGACTTCAAAAGTTTTCTTAATGGGTACATCAAGGAGGCGGAAAATGAACTAGTTGGACATCTTAATGTCCAGTACTTCCAATTTCTTGTACTCAATGATGTTCCAGTTATGAGGGATAAAGAATCCATTAGAGACATTGAGTGATCAGAACTAGTTGAGTTGTGGAATATAGATGATGAAGGTCGATCTATATTTCCCATAGGGAAGCCATCTTTCTTATGTCCCAAAGGCAATGGTGTTTATTTAAAAGAACTTAAGGAAGGAATAACATCATACATAAAAATGTGGAAAGGGACTACTGGAAATGAGAATTCACCAATTGTTACATAGGAATGGAATAAAAAACTAGATTATTGGAAAATAGTTATTGATGCATGAGATGGAATCTACAATGACCATACACCCTTGGATGAAACTGATTCTTCTTCTGATGATTTTTGGCCCAAGACGAGGAAAAATGTTAACGTTGATGGTAATGCACTCCATGCAATATTAAGTATTATGGATGGGGATTTTGATAATGTGACAGATGAACCGATATATGTTGCACCCAAGTGCAACAAGCCAAATCCAACATTCGATCCTAGAATTGATGTTGAGAAAGGAAAGATGTTGCTTGTTAGATTAGGAAATAAGGATGAAGGAGAGATGATGTGGATGGCAAAAACCATCTCAGATATCTTCTAGGATGATGACAATGATAACCTTCATATAAAGATTGATTGCTCGCAGCCTAGCTCAGGAAAATACAAAGGAAAAAATTTAGAACAATATTGGGTACCAAATCCTTATGACACAATACCTGGATCTATTCCAATTAATACCATAGTTTGGGCATGGATGCCAAAGAAAGAAGATTGCAGGAAGACCAAGATAAACAAATGTGGTGTGCAATCTGTACTTGATATGCTTGAGCGGATATAAGGAGATTAGGTGGAGATGATTCATGAATGTAATTTTTCTTTTTGAATGAATTTTAGTATACATGAAGAAACATTTTTCAATGTTTGTAGTATAATAAATACTCTTCAAGCTACTTTTTGAGGAATTTTATATTATTTGTTGCATATATGAAAATTTCACTTCAAGTTCAATGTTAATTCATGTGATGATACTTTATGCGAATTAGATAACACCATCCAAATTTTAACTTTTCAATTTGTATTTTAGACCATCACAACATCTTACTATATAAAATGTGCATAATTATATTCATTAATGCATGTACAAAACCCTTACCTTATTTATTATTAGCTTTTGCTCACTCTCTTAAATACCACTTTGAGCTTTTCATTTTGGTCCCCTGATGATTGGAGTGTCCACTCGAAACATAGGGATGTTTTAATACACAATTTAATTCCATAAACTCTCTTTCTCATTCTGATTAACTATGGAATTTTTCATCCTCAAGCTGTACTTGATCTGCTTGAGAAAATATAAGGAGATTAAGTAGAGATAATTCATGAATGTAATTTTGCTTTTTGAATGACTAATTAATAAACATGAAGAAAAATATGTCAATGTTTGTAGTATATCAAATATTCTCTTCAAGCTACCTTTTGAGGAATTTTATATTATTTGCTACATATATGAAAATTTTGGTTCAACTTCAATGTTAATTCATGTGATGATACTTTATATGAATGCACCTTAAAACATCTTATAGACTTGCTTTTTGAATAAATGTAAGGCACTTGCAATAAGGTTTGAAGTGTGTTTTCCCTATTATTCGTTATTATAGTTGATATAAATTTAATTGTACTACTATGTTGCATTCAAATTCATAATTATATTTTCTCGTGTAGACTTTAAAGTGGTACCAACTTTGTACTAGTATATTAACTTATACTCAATAAATACAAGACTAACATTTTGAGTGTGCAGGTTTTATCATTTTGTCATCATTGTGATTGATTTTCTAGATTAAACTGTGTGAACGCTTTTCAAACCAACGTTTTGAGTGGACACTCCACCCATGCTTGTTACGAGAACCATGAAAAAATAATTGTGGACTAAAAAGATTTCACATAACTTAATCCATAAAATCAGTCATTAAGTAGTAACATCATGTTAGCTTTAATTCATGTTAGACATTATCATCAAATACATTGCATCATAAAGAAAATTTAATCCACGTGAGATTTAATGATGATCGTAATGCATTGCATGTAATATAAGTATTATGGATGGAGATTTTGATAGTGTGACGGATGAATTGGTATATGTTGGACCCAAGTGCAAAAAGATAAAGCCAATATTCAATCCTATGATTGAAGTTGAGAAAGGAAAGAGGTTTCCAGTTAGATCGTGAATGGAGGATGAAGGAGAGATTATTAGATGACAAAAACCACCTCATACAACTTCCAGAATGATGAAAGTGAGACTCTTCATGTAAAGGTTGATTGATGGAATCTTAGTTCAGGGAAATACAAGGGAAAATTTTAGAACAATATTGGGTACCAAACCTTCACGACACATGACTTGGATCTATTCCAGTTAATACCATAGTTTGGGCATGGATGCAAAAGAAAGAAGATTGCAGGAATACCACGATAAATAAATGTGGTGTACAAGTTGTAATTGATTTGCTTGACTGAATATAAGGAGATTAGGTGGAGATGATTCATGAATGTAATTTTCTCTTTGAACGAGTTATTAATATACAAGAAGAAACACTTTTCAATGTTTGTTGTATATCAAGTATTCTCTTCAAAGATTTTTTTTTGAGGAATTTTATATTATTTACTAATATGAAAATTTTGGTTCAACTTCTATGTTAATTCATGTGATGGTACATTATGTGAATTAGATCACACGATTCAATTTTTAACTTCTCATTTTGTTTTTTACATAACTCAACATGTCACTATATCAAATGTGCATACTCATATTCAATAATGAACCTTAAAACATCTTCTAGACTTCCTCTGTGAATAAATGTAAGGCACTTGCAATAAGGTTTAAAGTGATTTTTTCCTATTATTTGTTATTATAATTGATATAAATTTGATTGTTCTACTCTTTTGCATTCTAATTAATATTATATTTTTTTCCTATAGACTTTAAAGTGGTGTGAACTTTGTACTAGTGCAATATCTTATACTCAACAAAGACAAAGTAGTAACATTTTCAGAGTGTAGGCTTTCATAGCTTGTCAACATTGTGAATGATTTTCTAGATTAAGTTGTGAGTGGGTTTTTCAAACCAACATTTCAAGTGGGCACTCGACGCATGATCGTTGGGGGAACAATGTAAAATTCATTATGGTTTGAAAAGATTTCACATAGCTTAATCCCAAAAATCAATAGCCAAGTATTAACATTTAATGTCAATACTACATAAGTTAATAATAGTCACAACACAATATTAATATATTGTTAAATAACTTTATATTATGTAAGAAATTTCTTACACAAATTATTAATAATTCACTAGTTAAATATTGGTGACTTTTGTTTTAATAAGTAAATATAAATATTAATGATAATCAAAGTATATCATTAAATACATTTATAGGTAAAATTTCTCGCATAAATCTTTTATTCATAAAATCAACATTCATTAACTTAGTTTTTTATACACCACCACCAACAATAATAATAATAAATTATGTCTCTATTCTAATTCATAATTTAATTTAATCATTACTAAGATAAAACCTATTTTACTCTAAGTCATAAAATATTTTCTCTTGTCCACTATCAAGTGGTGCCAACTTTGAAAAATAAAACATCAAACTCAAAAAAGAGTTCAACTTACTATGGTAACTCAACCTAGACACATTAGTTAACATAATTTCAATTAAATGAAATTCCAAGATAATAATAGCAACAAACATTGATTATTAATGTCATTAAATAACTTTAATAATAATATGTAAAATAATCTTCTACAATCTATTTTTTGGGATATAATCATTGATCAAATTAACTTTTATTAGAAAATATAAATAAATTATATTTCTATTCTATCGTATAATTGATTTTGATCGTTAAAATAATAAACTTAGCATATTAACACTTAATACATAATAGTTTTTCTTGTCACTTGTAAAATGTTACGAACCTTCTAATATATTACAACATGATACTCAACACATACAATATTATTTGCTATGTCAAGAATTAAAATTGTTATAGTAACAAACACATATGTATTATGTCATTAAATAGCTTTTAAATGGGTCATTCTAAAATTGTGCCAACCTTCTACTAGTATAGGAACTCAACACCAACAATGTACTAGTTACTATATCACATTATAATTCAATTGCTTAATCATAGTAACATATACAATATTATTTTCATTAGATAAACTTAATCAAGTTACCATTTAATACAAACTATAGATAATATTAATAGAAATTATGTAAGGAGTCAAAGTCTAATAATTTCATCATTTTGAAAGAATCAAAGTCTAAGACTTTCATCATTTTGATTTGTTACAGAGGATTAGAAAGGTGTAATCTAGGTGTTAACACAGTCCCTCTCTCCTCATGTTGTAAAGGGTGCTAGCTCAATGGAAGAGCACCTGCATTACAAGCAAGATGATGGTGGTTCGATTCCTCCATGCCCTAACATAGATTAATAGACGGTATAAAATCTTAACGATAATATAAATATCGTAAGATATCTATATTTTCATTATAAATATGATCTTTTCAATTAAACACATTGTTCAAATAATGCATAAATAAATCATGAACACATATAATAATTAGTTGAGTTGGTTTTCCCCCTTTCCTCTTGTATATGAAAAAAACAAATTGTACTGCACTAATGCTATTCTAGATCATAATTGATTTTGATTTTTAAATAATTTATATTAATAAATAAGGGAGGCTTTACTAACATCAATATCATTAAATAAATTTATAGGTAAGAAATTTCTCACGTTAATCTATTATTCATAAAGTAAACATTCATCAACTTAGTTTTTAATACACTACCACTACCAGCAACAACAACAATAAATTATGTTGGTATTTTAATTTATAATTTATTTTAATCACTACAAGGGTAAAACTTAGACTGTAAAGTCATAAAATATTTTCTTGTTTTGATTATAAGTGGTGCCAACTTCCAAAAATAAAACAACATACTCAACAAAGACAAAAATAAGTACTATGACAATATTTATAATTGTTCTAGTAACAAGTACAATGTTGGTATTATGTCATAAAATAATTTCATCAACTTAACATTTAATACAAACTATAAATAATATTAATAGAAATTAAGTAAGGATTCAAAGGCTATGACTTTCCTCTTCTTGAAAGAACTCAATCTAGCGGAAGTTCTAAATTCTAGATCGAACACTTACAATAATTAGTTGAGTTGGTTTCCCCCCTTTCCTCTCTTGTATATGAAAAAAATAAAATTGTACTGTACTAATGCTATTCTAGTTCATAATAGATTTTGATTGTTAAAATAATTAATATTAATAAATAAGGGAGGCTTTACTAACATCAATATCATTAAATAAATTTATAGGTAAGAATTGTCTCACGTTAATCTGCTATTCATAAAGTAAACATTCATCAACTTAGTTTTTAATATGCTACCACTGCCAACGACAACAATAATAAATTATGTTGCTATTTTAATTCATAATTTTTTTTAATCACTACAAGGGTAAAACTTAGACTTTAAAGTCATAAAATATTTTCTAGTTTTGATTATAAGTGGTGCCAACTTTCAAAAATAAAACAACATACTCAACGAAGACAAAAATAATTACTATGATGATATTTATAATTGTTGTAGTAATAAATACAATGTTGGTATTATGTCATAAAATAATTTAATCAACTTAACATTTAATACAAACCATAAATAATATTAATAGAAATTATGTAAGGATTCAAAGGCTATGACTTTCCTCTTCTTGAAAGAACTCAATCTAGCGGAAGTTCTAAATTTTAGATCCACTAAATAATTACAAATTTAATGAAATAAGTGTTAAATGCCAATCCTCATCACTTAATTTAGAAATCAAGGTGAACGCCTCCATGTGCAAGGTTTCTCAAGCACCCATCCTACGATGATATTTCTGTAAGCAGATAATGTATGCTGAAGATCGAGATTGATGCACTTCGATTGCCACTTCTATGATCTGATGCTAAGACCTTTCATTTTAGTAGTGCTCCCTAAATATTCACAGATCTATAAATCACATGATGCATCATGAATGATGGTGGAAAACAAAACAGAGGTCATGAGGTATGAGCTCTTATGTTGTATATGTCATGAATGCTAGCAGATTAACTACCTTGAAATACAGTCCCATTACCTAAGATTCCCTTGCTAAAATTACACTGAATAGAATACATTTTTATTGTGCCCAATCCTATGAACCGATGACAACACAATCAATGTTGGGTTAAACCCTCCTAAATATTGAAATGAATAATTTTAGGCACTTGAAGCTCTAATCTAGATGCGGGTGTTGTCCATATTTTTGGGATGGTCGTTTGTGATCACTAACTATAGAACACCTTCATCATTTTTTTGTTGATCTAATCATAGATTTAGATGGAACCTTTATTCATCATATTCTATGCACTTTTCCTATGTAGTGTGTATCTCTACTGCTGCCATTTCTTTTGGGATTGAGCATCTAGCTAGAAAACACAACTAAATTAGTCCTCATCTGGTTAATGAATTATTTAATTGGGGTTGTACCTGATACATCAAGGAATATCTTTGTATTGCTGCAACATGCTAGGAACATGCCTCAAATTCTGCTGCATATTTGCTTTGTCAACCAAATGCAGATCATGCCACTGGGTGCTAGAAAATACTGCCATGATAAAATGTGTTGTGTTTATTTCTGCTACAAGATTTTTGTTGATACAGGACTCCCTCAATGGTCTTCTTTCCAATATGTGTCTAAAATATATCGCTATAAGTAATTGTTATATTTCCCTCAGTACTCAGAACTGCCACCCATAACTGTTGTAGAACTGTTGTTGTGTGCCTGTCGTGTCCTGGGAGTACCCAGGTTACTAGATGAGGGCTGTAAGAGACTGTCCAATTGCTAAGAATAGCTACAAGGGGTTTCAATGTTATATGTCTTCATTTCTTTCATACTGCAAGCAGTCTCTCTTTGTAACCCCACATGGGTATAACCCCTCTTATACTGTTGTAAACATAAGGGAAAATTCCCAGAGTAAATTCAGTTGATTTCATGTCTATAATGAGACAAATTGATGCCCATATCATCCTATAACTTCATAGGTATGCTTACATCCTTTCCTTCACAAGTGTGGACCAAAAAATGAGTGGTAACAACTTTTTTGTGGATGGGCGATTTGAATGTTATTATCAATGGAATTGGGTGCACTTATGGCTCATAGATGTTGTATTTGAAGTTGGGATTGTGACTGTAATTGATCGAGGCAGAGACATCTCAATATGAGTACTCTTTACTCTTTAATGAGGTCACTAAGTTGAATTTATATTCTACCAATGCTTACAATCTTGACAAATTATTTTGTTGTTATTCAACTCATCCAGTCTCTCCTTCAACCAACACTTAGGACTGACATCCCTCAATGTTTTGACATGGTTGATAATGGGGAATTATTCTTAATGTTCTATATCCTAATAACTTAGTCTCCAAAGGATTTTCTATCTCATCATAGTATTGGTTTGTTGACCAAACCATTAACTTGGTTTAATTCCAAATTGATCTTTATCCTAAATTAAATGTGACCTCTATCTTTTTCCTTTTGAATCTTAGAATATAGATGCATGATTTTGATTTGTGTGTTCATTTGTATGACTATTCATAGGGGTTCAAATTACAATAAAAAATTTAAGATGCGACCATATATTTTCACACTGGAAACTATTAAGATACAAAGGAAACACCACATCTTAAGATATAAGGGGATTTTAAATATTTGTAAGATCTATTATATGCATTGGGCCTATAAACAAGAAGTCAAATAGTAAAGCAACATTTAACTATTGAATTTGATGACAAGGGTTTTATAAAAGACAAGAGGCACAAAGTGGTTGTAGAAGTTGTTGAAGGTTATGCTAACATATATACAGTTAGAGAAACAAGAAAACAAGAACTGATGGCTGAAAACACCTCCCAAAATCAATTATTACATCAAAGGTAGGGATATCTTAATTTCCAAATATAGCCCATTTGAGTAAATTTAATATTGTTCATGCATTATGCATATAATTCTCTTTAAAAGAATTCCAAAACAAAGAATTGTTGTAATTATGCAAACATGCAAACATGGTCAATCCCACTACTGTAGGCCTAGAAAGGAAATGTAAAACTTTATTCGTGCTTTCTTTTTGGTACTCAAATTTCAATCACTATGTTAATTTTTTACAAATATATAATCCATTTCATGTAGTGCAGGTTGTAAATATTTCTCTACCTATGAAGAGGCTTGTAATCACTATGTATGGCATTAGCCTTTTAGAGAAGATAATGTGTCCATGTTTTTATGGTTTATATTAACTAATACATCTCAAAGTCTATGTGGAATAATTCAAAACTAAAAATTTACAATTATCTTAGTGGTATGCAACATGTCTCCTTTTTTTCATCATTAGTATGCCTATGGCATGCCCATAAGTAGCCACCTTGATCTCAAACGCTTCAGTGATTGGAAATAAAGGAAAGGATTGGTTTGGCCACAAGTTACAACTCTTTGGTTGACCTCTTCAAACACCTATTGTTGCACTACACCCTAGCAGGATTTGACTTGGTCTTTGTTCATCAAATCAAAGTATTCATTAGATCAATGTTGAGTTCATCTTGGTTCTCACAAAAATTAAGATATACAAGTTTTATATATCCAAAGATGATCTTCTTTAATTTCACAAGTAATTTCTCTTTACGCAAAGCTAAAAGTACTTGGTTTAAACCTTGAAGAAAAAAATATGACATCGTGTTTCTACTGTTCATCCAGTTTACTAGCTAGAAAATATCACACTCTGGCATTGTGTTTGATATTTTTGAACTTTGAAATTTCACAACTGAATGTTTTGTTTCTTTAAATTGTATAGAAGCATCCAGTCCAATGCAAGTCAAATATGCTGATGGTGAATTGGAAAGAATAGGTAAGTAATGTGTGTGATATCTTATCTAGAATTGCATTTCTTTTCTGCAAAGCTAATTTTTTGAGAAGAATTGAGTTTATTTACAAATGTCCTATGGATACAATATAGGAAGGTTATATCCTTCCCCTTAAGTTTTTTGTTTGAATTCCTTAGAGAAACATGCCCTCAGGAGCTGCACCACAAGTGTGGACTTCCTTTGGCTTTACATGCCCAGTCTAAGGGATAATATTCTTCCAAAATTTCCTGGACTGTGCTCTTGACCTCATCTATTTGAGATATATGCTATATAGGTGGGAAGAGAGCAGAGTGAGTGGAACGAACCTGTCAGCACTTTTTAACTATTATCTGCAATGGGGACTGCATACCTCTAGTGTATTCTTCTCCTTACAGATTGCTAGAAGTTTACATGCCTTGCATTATAATTATAATTACACATGACAAAATGAATAAGATTTATTGAACATAAATATTGGAGAACCATTTCTCCAAGCTTTCTTTTGAGGCAGACTGTTCCAGGTCAGCCATATTATCTAAGAGGTTCTCTTGGGTTCCCTATATAGCCTCTAAGTATCTCCCTCGAAGATAGGTATAGTGGAAAATGAAAATTCAAACTGAATGCATTACAGGTTTCCTCTGTTTTATTATTTTATTTGAATATTGCATGCAACATGTTGATAAAATGTAATATAGGGTATATGGACCGTACTTATAAGTTATAGGGTTTTGTAATTTCAAACATTGGAAGGAGCTTGTTAATGGGTTTGTGAAGAGATGTAAACATTTTATGGATTCTACTTATTTAGTTTTTAGGTTCTGTTGCATTTCATGCACTGAACAGATGAATCTTGTTAAACTTTTATTAGACTTAGTAGTGAGGCTTTCGCATTGGATATCACCAATTTTTATTTTGGTTTTCATAGATGTGTTTAAGTGAACTCTTTCCTTAACATTAGATCACTAACCAAGAGTACACAGAGTAAATTTGAATGAATGAAAAAGGGGGAAATGGAAAAAGCATAGTAACATATTTTTTAGAATAGAGAAGATTCCAAGAAGAGAATTAAAATTGAAAATTAGAACGAACAAGTAGAAAAGAGGAAAGAAGAGAGAGAAAAAGGAGAAAAGAGCTTAAGAAAATGAAAAGGAATTAAACCAAAAGAACAGAGCCAATACAAAAAACATTGTTGTGGCTAGGATATGATTTATAGTATGTTTCTTTGGCCATATAGTTTGTTTCTCTAATCATATCATGTTGTTTGAGACTAGGTCTTCTCTCAATACCTTCATGGATTTTACGGTTGAGGAAAAGATAGAGACAAAAGAATGGATTTCAAATCCAGGTAATGCCATCGAATATGCCATATTCAATCAAATTGATTGGGCTTCGTGTCATTGGTGTTGAAGGTTCTGGTTGAAAAGAGAATACAATCTTGACTATGATTATGTCTTGTTTGTTGTTTGTATGATTATGATTTTTTTGTTGTTTTGCTTTTGTTTGGCTGTTATATAATCTTGAATATTGTTAACACACATTGGTTCTATGCAACAAGATGAGTCGTTCCAAGATGATATGTTCAGCTATGATGAATTAACAGTTGTTGAAGACCAGCAAGAGGGAGTAGAAACCATTGTCTGCACTGTAAGTGTAGCTTCTATCCCAGAGTAGGGTTATGACCAGCCCTCAGATAGTGTCAAAGGTTCAGTGACAATACCCATCTCATATGAAATGACTGAACAGGGTATGCATGACACCTATTTGCAGGAAACGACAGTGACTGGGCAAACTAACGTGAATATCATTGAAAATTCTATTGAAGGTGGCGCTGATGGCTATTTTCCATCTAATGATTCTAGAGCTACTATAGAGAAAAACAATTGTCATTCATTTGTGGAATTGGAAGTAAAAGATCAAGTTCCTAGTTCACAGTCCCATCCTCAAGAGGAGCTTATAAAAAACACCACAATGGAGCAGTCTATACTTGGTAGCACAATAATTGATGATACACACAAAGCTTTATCTAATGTGAAAGGACCCCATGGATCACAAAATAATCATACTAATCAGGTATCAACTCAGGCCTTTTTACAGTTGAAATTAGAAAAAAAATGATATTGATGAGCTAACAAATGAATTTTATGTGGAATTAGATGCTTCAAATAAGGAGTTGTTACAGTCTAGTCTGGTTGCATATGATTTAAATAATAATCTGGCAGGCTCAATGGAAAAGCATTCAAATAATTATGCAAATGTAACTGAGGAGATCGTTGAGAGTGGTTAAAATGGTACCAAACATGCTGACAGTGTAGTTGGTGTGCATATTGATGCTATAGATGAATTTGATATCAGCACTGGTGACAAAGATCAAAAGGAGCCTGTGTAGTTGAATCAATTTATTTTAGATAATTTTCAAGATGTAGAAATGGTATCCACACCAAATGCATTCAGTACAAAGAAAGAAGATCAACACATCTAAATCAGCCAGAAAAGGAAGAAGTCTCTCATAAAAAATGTTGATGTATTTGTAACTTCAAAATGTATTCACTTGTATATTTTATATATTGTACCCCGATGTTCCTGTCAGGAGAATCATTAATATAATAAATTCATGTAAAATCGATGAGGTTAAATCTCCATTGTAATTCATGGAAATAGTCCCCACAATTGAGTTGAGGTTAACCCTCCTTGTTGATCACGGGGGCAAAGTTCCCACAGTTGAGAGGCACTAGGGTTATTAGACTCTCATAGAGAAGTCAACATTGGTAAGTAATTGTCAAGTCGAAAACTAGTATAAATAGAGAGAGAGCCTCTCTATTTGTCACACACACACACCCAGCTATAGTGCATAGGTGAGAGAAGAGGAGCTTACACAAGTGAGAGAGAGAACAACTATTGGAGATCATATTTATGTCTTTAGGTTTTACTGCTGCCATTGGTGCTCATTCTATCTCTGAGGAAGTTTTAGGGTTTTTCATTTATGGTTTCCCTGAGGATAAATATTTGTGTCTATTATCTCTTGTGATTGATTGTTTTTCATGTTATTCTCTCAGATAATATCCTAAGATCATATTGCTTAAATGATAAAAAAAAACTAACATGGTATCAGATCTAACTTGAGAAGAAGACATTGTGTAGCTACAGAAGCTACGGATTCTTAATTTTTGGGTCTCTATCCATATATCATTAGCAAAAGAAGACTAGGATAACTCTCCATTGAAGGGCATATATTTCTATCGAAGCAGAATTTGATTCCAGGCATTTTCAGTTTTTGACCTGTCACTACTGCAGGAAATTAGGGCTTTTTACAGAAGATGAATTTTTGAGTGATCCCAGCACAGGATTGCTCTCCTCATAAAAATTGAAGTTTAGATACAAAGGTCGAAGTTTTTGGTTGACTAAACCTCTAGGAAAGTCAAACCCTAGTTTGACCCCGGGCTTAAAAAACCCTAAAATACTAAAACGATAGTTTTGGTACATTTGCTATATCTCGATATTCAAGAAGGATCAGGAGCCGAAATTTTCACATGACAAAAATAAATTCTTGATGTACAATGTGTAAATATTTTAGCCTCAGATTCACTATATTCAAGGAAATATGATTCCTCCAAATCAGGGTTCTAGCCTCTTCTAGGATTCATCCCTAAACAGGACACCTAGGGAGAATCGCTATATCTTGGGCTACGAAGGTCCAAATGAAATTTAGCAATATGTTCTAGAGAATGCACAGACTTTAATTTTCTTTGGTAAAAGTGTCATACCCTGAAGGTGAACCGGTGACACGTGGCATTCTATACAACTTCGCTATGCTGAACAGTCCTGAAACAAATCACCCTGGGAAAACTCTTATAAGTCACAATTGGAGAAACCAATTATGCTCAAACCTGTGGTGTTGGAAAGAGGACAGGAGAGGCCACCTAAGTGCAAAGTTTCAGAAATGAAGGAGTAGTACTTTCGGACATACTGCATAAACAATATCAGGAATTTTTGTAGAAGAATTTGGAAAACTGGGGCTTCCTATTCTGGGAGCTTCTCTCCACTGTTTTCAAAAAAGGAGTACATTCGAAAGCTCACCTTGAAGAGGCCCATCCTTATATCTGATCATAACTTTGAGATTCCAAGTTTTGAAAATTAGGTTTTCTCTGACAAACCCTAGATCAACTAGATCTGGAACCAGGGAAAACACCTCAAATTGGTAAGATCTAATCTTTTGCTATTTACATTTGAGGTTCTCATTTCAAAATGACTAATCACACCATATTGATGACAAGCTTGGTGAAGATGACAACTTCCAAGCATGGATGTATAGGATCTCACTAGTTCTTTAAGGAAATGAATTGGACACCTACATAAGTGGAGAGGTTCCAGTTCCAGACAAAGATGAGGCTAAAGCCTTACACAAGAAGAAGTTGGTCAAGGCCAAGAGGATCACCTTTAACCACAAGTGCATTCTCTAAATACACCTAAAGAGATGATTGATTCCTTGACCAAGCTATTTTGAAGGGAAGAATATAAATCGAAATAAGTATCTCTATGATCCTTTAAGAAATTGACTTGGATCAGTATTTCAGTAAGAAAGGTCTAGGAGCCAGAGGGAGATGAGGCCAAGGCTAGAGTTAAAAGAATCATTGCATATTCTATTAAAGATCATCTCATCGCTCATGTGTCATCCTTGAAGACACCAAAAGGAAGTGTTCGATGCTATAACGAAGCAATCGAAGAAGAATAAGATATGGTTATAACCACCTTGAATGGCCTCCCAAGATCATGGGATTTATTCATTCAAGGAATGTGTGCCAGAAGGAAGTGATTACCTTCAACAGACTCTGGGAAGAGGGCACACAAGAATAAGCTCATCTCATAATAAGAGAAAGAGAAGATGGGAGCAACTAGAGATCAAGCTCTCACGATCCAAAGAAGATCCCTCAAGCGATGAGGAAGACGAAGTACTCAACTCTTGAAGAACCTCTTATCCATCTTAGCATTTGGATAAGAAATGATGTTGTTATGAATGAAGAAGATGATGAAGCTAAAGGCTCAAGAAGGAGTCTACCCATGAAAGAAATAAAGATAAGTATTCAATTGTCATTTCATGATATTATTTTGTTATGCATTTTTTTATATTCAGTTGATGTGTTATGCATGATAGAATGTTTGCATTAATGACACTATACTACTAATATGCATGTGATGGGTAAGTATCCCATGGTGCTATACAACTCTTCATTGCTACTTATCTAGAATGAAACCTCCTTGCTGAGATATTGGATTAGTGCACAATCTCAATGATGTCATGGTAGATATGGAAGGCATCTAGAAAGTTTCCGTGAGATATGGATGAAGGTTGTATTGGCTAAAATAGTTACATGATTATATCTTTATGCATAAGAATTTTCCATTATGAATATACCTTATGAAATGTTTCTAACCATACAACTAATGCATTTGACTTGTAGGAAAGATCATGAACAATCGCCTACAAGAAAAGAAGGATGAGACTTGTTCCAAAGAACAAGTGATGATAGTTCGAGAAATAATACAAGATGAAGAATAATATGACAATACTTTCAAAGAAAGAAAGAGGTCTTAGACATAGTGCAGTTATATGACACTGTTGAGCGACATCATTGATACAGATCCTTTCAAGCTATGAAGAAGTAGCCAAGAAGAAAGGGAAGGAGAGTACCAATTCAAGAAGAATGATGTCTAGGATGTGGTATCGAGACCTGAAGGGAAGTCCATAGTATCTTCCATATGGATCTATAAGGTCGAACATTCAGTAGATGGAAACATCATGGCATACAAGGGAATATTAGTAGCATGAGGCTTCTCACAGAAAGAAGGAATAGACTACAAAGAGACATTTGCAGCCACTGGGAGTTGAGACACATGACAGGCAGACTCATGTGTGCAAATTAAAAAAGGCCTTGTACAACCTCATAAGGAACCCATGGGATAACACATACATGAGGAGCTTGAAGGTTACCTAGAGTGATGAAGATCTTAACCTTTGCTACAAGGTTGAATATGAAATCCTATAGAGGATGACAAGCTCACAGATGGGTGGGGTTGCGAGAAGAACTTTTGAAATGGTTCAATACAGAGGATCTTGGTATCCAGTGACCCTAGATGGATACATAGAATATTAGTAGTAGAGGAATATACTTGTCACTCTGGTACATAATGTTTCAATGCATAGAGTACGAAAGACAGAGGGAGTATTATGCTCCACTTCAGAGGGAGTGACTGTAGAAGATCCTAAGGTTCAACATGATACAACGAGATGGAAAGCTTACTGATGGATTTAGGATTTATTGAGAGTAAAGAGGATTCCAACCTTTACTTCAAGGTTGAAGGTGGAATACCAGTGATGTTCCTGTTATGTGTCAATGACCTGTTCCAGCTGATAGGAAAAGAGGAACTCATTAAAGATACAAAAAGGAGACTTGCTGTCGAGTTCAATATGAAGGACTTGGGTATGATGCACTAATTTATAGGCATGGAGGTGTGGTAGAATGCAGATGGAATCTCCCTAGGACAAGGGAAGTGTATATCTTGAAGGGGTTCAAGATGATGGACTGCAAGGCCATGACCACACCTATGGCATCGAACCTGGAGCTATTGAGTAATGCTTCATCAGAGATGGTTGATGCCACGATGTATTGTCAGATGATTTGTTCCTTGATGTACCTGACGAATACGAGACCAGATATTTGTTTGCTATGAACACATTGAGACTTCACCTGATGGTTTCAAAGCATGCAGAGAGGTACCTAAAGGGTACAGTTGATTATGGGCTCAAGTATGAAGCGAATCGGAATATTAACCTGGAGGTTTATGTGGATTCAGATTGGGCAGGTAGTTCCATTGATAGGAAGAGCACTTCGGGGTGCTTCTTCAATATGAGATCAGGTGTGATCTCTTAGTTTAGCAGGAAGCAGTCCTGCGTGGCGCTGAGTACAGCTGAGGAAAAATATGTTTCCACTTTCTCGGCTATTTGGGAGGTAGTATGTTTCTTTTGAAAACTACTATTTGATTTGATTGATTTGACTTGCATTTTTGTATGATGTAGAGAGGAGCAGTGAAGCTCTAGTATGTGATCCAGATTGATATCTCTCAAAAGAGGGAGTTCTAGCATAGCTGGTGAGACAGGTTATCTGAGCATAAAATCTTGACGAAGCTCGTAGGTTGCTCATATGTAAACAATCCTATAGGTTTTCCTCGGATGTAAATAGGTCCTGGAAAAGCTCGCAGGTTATCCTTGGATGTAATCATCCCTGATGTGATTCTATGCTAGAAATGGCTAGAGTGAAGTTTGAGTACTTTAGGGAGAAGCTCGGTGTTCTCCAGATCGAGGTTCCTTCCAATGGGAAGTGATGAGTCCGTGATACTTTCTGACATGGTGGTAAGCGGGGCCTCCCATGGTCAGATGTAAGTGATGTGCCTTTCTGACATGGTGGTAGGCGGGGACTCCCATGGTCAGATGTAAGTGATGTGCCCTTCTGGCATGGTGGTAGGATTGGTTCCTCCCATGGTCAGATATAAGAGCATTTCCCTTCTGACATGGTGGTAGGCGGGGCCTCCCATGGTCAGATATAAGTGCAATGGCCTACATCCAATATGAAAAAGGACTGGCTCTGTAGAGACCCACATCCAGTATGAAAAAGGACTAGCTCTGTGGAAGTACATCCAACATGAAAAAGGGCTAGCTCTATAGTGGCCTACATCCAATATGAAAAAGTACTGGCTCTATGAAAGTACATCCAACATGAAAAAGGGTTGGCTTTGTAGTGGCCTACATCCAGTATGAAAAAGGACTCGCTCTGTAGAGACCCACATCAAGTATGAAAAAGGACTGTCTTTGTGGAAGTACATCCAGCATGAAAAAGGGCTAGCCCTGTAGTGGCCTACATCAAGTATGAAAAATGACTGGCTCTGTAGAGACCCACATCCAGTATGAAAAAGGACTGGCTTTGTGGAGGTACATCCAGTATGAAAAAGGACTCTCTCTGTAGTGGCCTACATCCAGTATGAAAAATGACTGGCTCTGTAGAGACCCACATCCAGTATGAAAAAGGACTGGCTCTGTGGAGGTACATCCAGTATGAAAAGGGACTTTGCTCTATAGTGGCCTACATCTAGTATGAAAAAGGACTGGCTCTATAGAGACCCACATCTAGTATGAAAAATGACTGGATCTATGGAGGTACATTCAGTATGAAAAAGGACTGGCTCTATAGAGGCCTACATCCAATATGAAAAAGGACTGGCTCTGTAGAGAAAGACCTGCATGGATGCTATGCCTACAACTAACATGAAAAAGGGTTGGCTCTGTAGAAATTCCTGTGACGAGAATAATTGATAGATAGCACCATTTGATAGAGATAGCAGAAGTAGTGATGATGATGATGTTCCAGTGATGATCCATCTTTGAGGATGATCCAGTGATGATCCAACTTTGATGATGATCCAGCAATGATCCAGCTTTGATGATGATCCAGTGATGATCTATATTTGATGATCATCCAGTGATGATCCATCTTTGATGATGATCCAGAGAAGAAGACTAGTGCTGATGAATTATGTCAAGAGAATACCTTCCTAGTTAAGAGGGAGTGTTGACATATTTGTAACTTCGGAATGTATTCACTTTTATATTTTATATATTGTGCCCTGATGTTCCTATCGGGAGAATCATTAATATAATAAATTCATGTAAATTCAATGAGGTTAGCCCTCTGTTGTAAGTCGGGGAAACAGTCCCCATAATTGAGTTGAGGTTAACCCTCCTTGTTGATCAGGGGGGAAAAGTCCCCACAGTTGAGGGGCACTAGGGTTATTAGACTCTCATAGAGAAGTCAGCCTTGGTAAGTAATTGTCAAGTCAGAAACTAGTATAAATAGAGAGTGGGCCTCTCTATTTGTCACTCACACTCACCCAGCTATAGCACATAGGTGAGAGAAGAGGAACTCACACAAGTGAGAGAGAGACCAACTATTGGAGATCATCTTTCTATCTTTGGGTTTTACTACTGCCATTGGTGCTCATTCTATCTCTGAGGAAGTTGTGGGGTTTTTCCTTTATGGTTTCCCCGAGGATAAATATTTGTTTCTATTATCTCTTGTCATTGATTGTTGTGCATGTTATTCTATCAGATAAGATCCTAAGATCATATTGCTTAAATGATAAAAAAACTAACAAAAAAGAGCCTGGATTGGAAGCTTTGAAAGGAATTCTGGATTGTCAGAAGCAACCTAAACAGAAAGCAGCATATGATATAAGTACTAGTGATGAAGATCAAAAGGATATTGTGCAGGTTAATCAAGTTACTCTAGATAATTCTCAACATGTTGAAAATGTAATGACAACAGAGGTGGAAAATCGGCCACATCTTAATCAGCCTGAAACAGAACAAACAGAGTTGATTTGGGAGTAGAAGCAACCTGAAGGTTCAGGGATGAGAGAAGATAATTTCCATCAAAGACAACCTGGACAAGAAACTCTGATTGAAAAGAAGGAATATCCTCATCAACAGCAACCTGAAATGGAAACAATGAAAGAAGAGATGCCAAGTACAACACAAGCTAGTGGTGGTGTTGATGACAAGTCACAGGTTAATGATAATACAATATCCATGTGTGATGGATAGTTTCCTTCTACTCAGTTTGAAAATGTGCAACAAGAAATTATTGTTTTAAAAGAAACAGAGGAGCCCAAGGAAATTGAAGCTGCCGCTTCTGGACATCTAGGAAGTGACAAGGAGGAATTTGCTTCAAACTTGAATCATCCGATTCAAGAACTGCTTGAAAGTATGTAGTCTGAAAATGCACTGCAAAATAAGAGCACATTGGCTAGCCTTTACTCCAATCCTGATCTCCCTTAAGAGGGAACCACCAAGTGCAATGCTGAGCCTATGCAACAAATAGTTGTAAGTTGGCGTACATATTATTCCTTTTTAATTTGTTTGGTTTCTTTGCAAATTAGTTTCTGATTGATTTCTTAGATTGTCATAGGAATAATTTTGTGACATAAAAAAATTTGCAGGTAGGGAGTATGAAAGCATCCAAAAAGAATTTGAATAATATAAAGGCCGAAAGGTGTCAAAAATATTTAACAAGAAAAAGTTCCTTGGTGAAGTTATTGGATATGATCCTGAAACACGATGGTTCAAGGTAATATGCATGATTTTTTTTCCCTTTTGTTTCTTGTAAAAAGAACAAGCATACTTAAACCCTGAAAGGTCAGTGAAAATGATCTATGCTTAGTGTTCAAATTTTATATGTTGCAAAGCATATGTAGCTTGTTCAATATGTCTAGTCCTATTTTGTTATTTTGTTTGTCTAAAGTCATTATTGTGACTTATGCTGTCAGTGGTTAAATTAATATCAGATGTTTTCTCTTCCCAACCATGGCATGCTTCTTTTTGGTAGTAAATCTTCCTATTAGCATGACTTCCACAACATTATCTTATCAAGCACTAGGATACGATGCTCAGATTTCTGTTTTTGAAATATATCTGCAAAAGGAATTGGAGGAAGAAAATATATTTTTTGTTGGAGTAGGTGCTCTGGGATGTGAATTCTTAAACATTTATGTATCGTGGGGAATTTCTTAATTTTTTCCAAAATCCTCCACCTTCTTCAAGTTTGATACAAGGAGAGGCATCACAACACTCACTAGCTGCCAATGTGACAACTATATAGTAGCATTTTTTTCTTTATAAACTGCCTTTTTGGTTGATCTTACTTCAGAACCCAGGTCTATAATCCCTAGGGCCATGGTTCTTCCTTCTCAAGTATTTTGGAGGAGATTTGGGTTTTTCATGATTTTGATGATTGGGAACACTGCCAATTATTCCATTCTATATGAGATATAGCTTTTTTTTTGTATATTTTGTCTATATTATGATGTTTGGGAACACTGCTAATGCCATTCTATCTGAAATATAGCCATTTTTTGTCTATTTTGTCTTATATCAGATTTATAGATACGTTCTTTTCTATTTTACATGGAGCGAAAGATTTGACAAAAAATTTCTGAGTAAAAATGTTTATTTGTATGTTTTGGGAAGAAATTTGGGAAATTACTCAGGATCTGAAATAGTTTCTAGTGTTTTCTAATTTGGTGGTTGTCCTTTAGATTATTGAGGTTAAAGTTGAGAGGATTAATTATGACATTTTATTCTAAAGTTTAAACAAAAATTTAGAGAAAAATGTTGTCCATAAGATAACTCCAATTTTGAATTTTACCCTAAATGATTTTGGCAATTGTGATTCTATAATATTGGATATTGTTATTTCTCATTTTTTACACATTGGTATCTTTGAACATTGGATGATTTCATATTTAATTTATTTGATTTGGGTTAATTGAGTCATATGCTGTTTTGCATATTTTTATTTTTCTTTGAAAGTTTGGAATGCTCAGAATGCTGATGCAGCGTCTGTTCTTGTTTCTGATGATTGGGAAGAGCCATTGATAACTATGGATTCACCTGAAGAAGATACTTCAGTGGCTAAATATTTGCAGAATATCATCGTTCCTTCTTCTCTTATTGTGAAACAGTTCGATGACAAACTAAAAGTAGCTACCAACAAGGGTGATATGGTTAATATTAATTTAGACTTGAGGGAGTTTGTTCCTCACCTAGATGATCGGGTGGAGTATGAGTTGTGGACAAACAACAATGATGAATGCAGGGCAAAGTGTGATACCCACTGGACTTTGCAAAGAATTTTAAAGGAGCTGCTCAAATTCTTCAAAAAAGTGGTTACACACAATTCACCCCTCACTAGATCACCTAGTATTGTCCCCAAGCATTTACTGTAAGTAAGCAGTGCAAGGCTCAATGCATTAATCATGGAAGTTATTGTGCATCTAATGCAGAACAAGATTTTAGTCGGGGGTATGATGGTAAAGATGTTGTACTTGAAAATATCAAGCAATTATGTATCTTCAAAGTTGCAAATGAAAGTAATAGACCTTAGGTTTGGTGGGATTACGTCACTGATTTCCATATTAGGTTTTCGATGAAGGAGAAAAAGTACAATAATGAATGTGTAGAAAATGTGATCCAGTCTCTAGGTGCGTTTCTTTCTATTATTCATAGTAATTTTAAAGTAGTTCAAGACTTACAAGTTATAACTACTCTTCCTTTAGTGAGTATTAGTTTGTACTATTGTAGAATATACCTAAAGGTGCAAGTGATCATTATTAGCTAATTGGTTCAATGGAAGCACTTTTTTTTTGCCAGGTTTGGATGTCAAGAAGATAGAAAAATGCATGGGGGATCCAACTACATATGTAGAGAACCCTGTCTTGAAAAAAGAGCAAGATGCACAGGTTAGAATAGAATCTAGATGTATTCCATTTGTTACTTTCCATTTTATCTGAGAGTTGTGATCATAGAAGCTTTTTCTATCATTTGTTCCATATTTGTTAAGTCTTGTTGGTATGGTTTATGTGGTAAAAATATATGATGTGTCCATGTCATTCATTTCCTTAGTATTATAGAGGTTGTGTGTTATTGAAAGTTCATGGTGCTCTGCTTTTCATAGGTTGGACATGGATCTCGAGGTGATGTCACTATTTTTCCCACACTTATTATTAACAATAGACAATATAGAGGTTGGAATCCTTTCTTCTTAGAAATTCTATATTTTCAAATGCAAGAATAAAACGCGGCAAACTAACATTATTCTAAATCTAACTGCAAAAAAATTGGACAAGGGGGCTGTCTTGAAGGCAATTTATGCAGGCTTTCAGGAAACTACTGAGCCAACTATTTGCTTGAGTGAAGGTGATTTTCTTTATGGGTGGATGAATTCTAGTTGCATCATTATATACCTTGAATTTTTATGAATAAGGCATTTTAAAATCCATTATTAAATTCATCGAAGTAACTTTTTTGTTTCCCAAGCCAGACATGGAAACAAATGAATGTTTGAAAAATAATGGTGGTTGCTGGAAAGATAAGAAGGAAAACATAAATGCATGCAAGGTATACTGGATGCTTGAACCAAAGGATATAAATATGTTGTGTTTATGTGGCAGGACTCACCTGAACCATTAAATTGTAGCATTATGAATATGAATTGTTTGTTATTTTTGGTAGGATACTTTTCGGGGTAGGGTTTGTGAGTGCCCTTTGGTTGAACGTGTTCAATTTATGGGAGATGGTTATTATAATTGTGAAGGTAAACATGATCTCTTTTAAATTTCAGTTGTTTCATTATTGGCTCACAGTAGAAAATTCACAATTCACTTTTTCTTCTTTGTGTTGTTTCATCGTGATGATTTTTGAAGTTCTGTTTTTCCTTATTCAATATGTTTTTATCACTGATTTACTATTTGATGGGATTAGTTCCTGCATACATGTTTTTTCTGAAATGGAATGCTAATAATAAAAATCCACATGATTTTCATTGACATCAGTTCATATGGTTTCTTTTGATTTTAAATTTATACAATTTGATTTTATTGAGACTTACAAGTTGTTCCATACAAAATTCATATTACATTCATCACACTAGATGTGTGTGTGTGTGTGTGAAAGAAAGAGTGAGATAGACTAGTGGGAAAAAGCAGCCAATGGGACAAAGAGAGACGCAATGATTCAAACTGGTTGTGAAGGTGCAGGAAGACAAGGGCGTCATGCACTCTTACATGTTAATATAGATAACAATTTAAAAATTAATCAAGTAGTAATCTAGAAATTAAATTACAATATACCAAAACCGGTCTAAAATTCTTGACACTAAGTCTCAAATTAAGAGATCAAAAGTCACCCAACTCTCAAGAGCCTATTGAGACAATATTCTTTAGGAGACTAAATTCTATACTACTAGGTGTGAGATGAAGTATGCAGGAAGAAGTTGGTAATGCATTGTTCCATCCTAACAATGCCTCCCTGATTTTGTATCAAGTTTTAACCATGCCTCTTTTTAGGCTTACAAGGGTGCCTCTATTGAGGTTTACAAAGGTGGAAAATATCAACAAATGTGTTCACAATCAATGGGGGGACTCGAAACTTGGTCAATACAATGCTGAAAGTGAATTTATTTCTTGCTTTACAATAGTCCTGTAAAACATGAGTACCAGTAATTTATTTACATAAGCGATTCTGACAAACTCAATTACAAACCTAACCTTACAGCTATAAAAATATTTGGGTGTGAGTAGGCATCAAATAAATGGATCTCAGGATTAGTATCTTGAAATGGAGGGAAAAGTGCTGCCATTTCCAAGTGGCAAGGGCAGTGTACTACTTATGAATCCTAGAACTTAGAAGGTTAGATATGCAAATCCTGGAAGATTGAAAGTTGTAACCTTTGTTTTCTCAATATTGGCTGTCAGTTTTTTATTAGTACAAAAGTAATGAAGGAAGCCTAGTTTCTTCTACAACTACAACCCCTCAATTGTATGATGTAGAAGCCCAAAATCATCAGCATATAGGAAGCTATGAATTTTAAGGATCTACTTCTAAGAAAGCAGGAAGTAGATCCTCAGAATTCACAAAGCTTATTCTGAGGATCTACTTCTAAGAAAGAAGGAAGTATAAGGCTTAGTTTTTCATGTCCATTGACAAACTAAACTTATCATTATAAAATCACTTCAAAGGAAAAAAATAGTACCATTTTATAGTCAGGACCCAGAATATAGGAATCTAAAATAACTTTATAAGAGTTTTTCTTGAGATGATGATATTTGATATTTCTTATGCTTGTACTGGTTTATGTTCTGGTATAGAAACTTGTCAAGTCAAGAATTCAATGCTCTAAACTATTGGAGGAAAATTTATCTTTGACCAAGGAACTTACTGCTCACAAATTGTAATTCTTGACCATTGTCTTTTTACAAAAGCAATATTTTCTTCACGTTTTTACATTTTAGGCCCTGCTGCAAACATTAATGCTATATGACCAAGGAAATGTTCCATGAGCAGAGTTGCAAACTCAGATCTAGAGGACCAAATATGAATATTGCAACTATTTTCCATGGATCAAATAAATATGAAATCGTCGACACCGTAAGAAAGACTCTTGTTATCCATAATAACTAAGAAAGTCTCTTGTTATCCATAATAACTAAGAAAGTATATTTTTCTGTATTGCTTAGGATCACTAGCAAATTAGGAGGTTTGCATCACACCAAAAGGCTAACAATAAATCTTTGCATAGCTTGAAAGAACTTTCCTTTACCATATACCTCTACAATTTGTTACAATTTCGAAGGTTCCCTTTATAGAACCCAAAAGTTTCCCTTTCTATGTTGAAAGCCTTGTAACTTGTTTCTATTATTTGAAGAGATAAACTGTCCCATGATGCTTGCCCAGATTATTAAATTGGTTCCAATAACTTAAAATTCAATGAAATGCTTCTTAACCAATGAATTTGATTAGGCTTTAAGGTTAGTGAAGCAAATACAAGTTGTATCCTCAGTTGTGTTTCATTTAAAATCACGTTCAATTTAGCCTATGTTCCCTCCATGGTAGCTAAAATTTAGTTTTGTGTGTGTTTTTATCTATCTAATTTTATTCTAGTTTATTGTTGAGTTTGACCTAACTAATTTCTGTGAAATTAAGATCAAATTTACTAAGATTTGGTGAATGTTAATGACCAATAATCAATTGGAACCATATTATAGTAGTTGAGTTTTCTCCCATTGTATTCTTAGTCTCACTTCTTTATATATATTTTTTCCAAGGAAAACCTCACCAGTTAACACAAGGGATGCTTCCCGACCTTCATGGATGGCATCCCTAGAAAACCCTTGGGCGTGGACTGGTGTGCCCATTATAAAGCAACAATTCTTACAATTTTTTTAATTGGATATTGCAGTGTATATTTGAGATGAGTATTTTTTGTTTGAGATGTGTATTACTAATTAGTATTTTAACCCAGCCCTCATCTATCATGCAAAAGCAAATGCTAATAGTGAGCAAACTCGTCTTCTACCTTATTATAAAATGTATGTAAGTTTTCCAATGTAATAAAATCTATTCAAATAATAATTCTCAAAAAAATACCAAACCTTGAATAGATAAATAATTAAAACAGGTCCACTACATATGTGTGGGATTGAGGGGAAGGTGGAAGATAAAAGAAAATATCATACTTAAGCTTTCCATTCTTCAAAATAGCCATTGCTTTAAAACACACCTACCAGTTTTACAATCAAGCTTCATCTCTGAAGCACCATTCCTATGAACTGTAGTCAACTCCTTAGCACCCATTGCTGACATTGTTATGTCCATTGAAGCATCATCTATGATGAAATATCCTTGGATTATGTTTGGCTCTATGATAATCCTTCTATTTTCTCTAGATCCAAAGCCACCCACATTGTTATAACTGATTTTACCACACATGGTTGATCACATTTTTATGGCCTTCCCTGTCCCTCTGCAGACTCTTTGGACCCCATGGAATGATATTGTACCTTTGATGTTTCCAAGTTCATCCCTTAAACACTTGTTTATTGATGTACATGAATTTTAATCCCATACTCACGTGTATACGTAGATATTGACCTCAAACCCGCATACATCGGCATGTGTGCTTAAGTCCAAATATTTTTGGAGTTTTCCTTGATGTGTGTCCGAACCACTTGACTTTTGGCCTTCCATATGCCTCGAGATCGCTCGGATTTATCCCTCCATTACCCCTTTGGAGTGCTATATAAGGAACCCCTTGGATACATTGAAGAGGAGGAATTGAAGAGAAAGGAAACTATAGTCCATTGTTACCGTAGCTTGCTTATACTTGAGTCTGCATCCCTTTATCCCTTTGGAGCACTTTGTGTTCTTCCCAATCTTTCCTTTGCTTGTGATCTTGCTATCGAGAGATGGAGGATTGAGGTGGTGGAGGCCCAAGTGGAGGACTCAGTTTATCCGGTTCGCAGACGTGCTGACAGAGGTTGTCACTTGTGTAATCTTTGATTTGATTAATAGAAATATCTTTTCCTATCCAATAATGTGCATTTGAATGAATATTGAATCCATGGATATGTTTAATTGCTTATATAGTGTTTATTATATATGCTAGAGTAGATATAACACCATATTATATAGCATGCGTGTCTTCTTTGTTGTTGTTGAGAGCAATTGCTAGCACAAGCACGATTGGAAAAAGCTCAATGGGGATCTACTTCAACCGTCTGGAATAAGGTATGATTCAAGATCCATTAGTGTTAGATTTTTGGTTTCTCTTGCATATTGGGAAGGGATTGATTTATGCAGTTTATCTATCTGTTGTGGTACACCCCAAGCCATAGGAAGTTTCTCTCCATAACAGAATTGGCGACTCCATTGGGGAGGTTCCTAGTTGTTTCTCTTTGGGGGTTTTCGGTATTCAATGTACTTGAATTGCTCTGATTTCTTTGTTTCTGTGTCGGGTCTGGGGGCATGTTTTCCCAGTAAGGTCCTGAAGGAGTAAATTTTGTCTCAGCTTGTGTGTTTGCCTTATTTTTCTCTCTTTTCTTCATGTACGTGGGTTTAGATTTCACAGTCACGTATACACGTGGGTTTTCCTCGAACATTCGTGTATGTACGCAGGTTTACTGAGAACGGTCATGTATGCCTTGATTTTTAGCTTTATTGGCAGGATTAAGTGTTGCTGGGTGATTTTGGATGATTGTTGAGTCTTCTTGGATGCTTCTGGAGTCTGTATCTACCCTCTGTGTCTAACCATAGACTCTTTTTTAGTTTGATTTTTAGAAATGTTCTTATCATTCATTTTCTACCTTTTGTTTTGAGATTAGTGCATTGGGTCTCTTTTGCCTTGGTGCTTTGCTTGGCTATTGTTTGTGAGTGGTTGTAGAGTCTGAGGGTTGTAGAGTCATCTTTTTTGCTTTTATATCTCATTTAATTCAAAAATACAAAAATATTTTTCTTTTTGCATAGTTATGCATTGCTTGCATTTTGCATTAGCATGGTACTTGCATTAGTTTTGCTTGGTGAATTTTAGTCATATTTTCATATAGGAATGACTACATTTACATTCGAAGGAAAAATTTTGCACTTCACGTAGTAGCATACCTTGTTTTTCATTCTACACAGTGCATTTGCATTGATTGTTAGGTGTGCATTTTTCTTCATGTTGTGTCATAACACCATAAGTTTAATGATCATTACCCTTTGAGTATAACAGCCAATTAAAACCAACACTTAATAAAATGAATTAAACTCTTTTATTTTCTAGGGTGCATCAACAAGATTAGGTTTTAGGGTCTTGGAATAGTTCATTGTAAGTTAATTCTCCAAGACCACTAAACACAAAAATTAGGTGTTTGTCCAGGTGAGAGTGTGAAACACTTTGTATAATTAGTGTTTCTCAGGACACTCCTCTTACACGGGAGTTACACACAAGGAAGTGCATCCGATTGTGACTGGGATGACCCCTGGTTACTTTATGTGAGCATCATAGATATTTCCAGGATTGTATTCGCATCTGGGGGCCTTTAAGGTATTGGTTGGTGCACCCCTGGGGTACTAGTTGTGCTTTTAGGCTTCGAGCTTTGCTACCTTGCCCATATGGTCAATCCCGCCTGCGACTGTCCACCTGAGAATTGGTTATATTGAGGTGACCTTAGTTGTCTTACCTAGGTTATCGAGGGGGTATTTTCATATTTTATTCAACAGGTGTCCTGGCTAGGTAGCAGTCAGATGGCACATTCACTATATGCATTGAAGCTGAGGGCCACTATAATTGGTTACGAACCTCCACTTTTTGTGTATGGGAGTCTTAAGCCTCTCCTAGGAAATACATACCTTCTTCATTCGGGAGCTCACTTATCCTACACTTGGTTTGTTTGTTGTTTGGATTTATATTTTATTAGGTGTATGCTCTGTACATGCCAGTCTGCTTAGGGTTGCATAGATAGATAGAGTCTTTTCTTTTGTTGAGTCATTGTGGATCTGAGTGTGGCTCCCTGTCGCTCTCATTGTTTAGCAGGTATTCCTCCTTCTACATCTCCTCCTCCCTTGGGAGAGAGAACCAGACGGTTCGTGTGGACTATTCATCACTTTAATTCACATAGAGATATTTCCATGAGTTGTCATGAACCTGAGGTCCCAGAGCTTCCACCTTCCCCGCCTCCAGTGGAGGAAGTTGATGGTTCAAGAACATATGGAACTTCGCCTAATTCTGGTCTTGATGGGACTAGACCGTCACAGCATGATTTATCACAGTTTTCATATTGCATTAGCTCCAACCCCCGGTATTGGTTATACTATCCGGGTGAAGAGACTCGCCATGAACCCACCAGCACTGGCCACATTAGATATGGCATGCCTGATATTCTTGATCCTGATCCGACACCTCACGCTGAACCGGTTGGTAACCCTATTACTGTGCCTGGGGGAACTTCCATTCCTTTCCACGCGGAGAGGTTTGGTAATAGTATTTACAATGCACCATCCACTCCAACGATGGAAATTCCTTCACAAACATATCCCAGACCTAGCACTAGTGTTCTTCTTCGGGGACCTCAGCTGAGACATGTGAATATTGGGGGTACAAGCTATATTCCTTCACATATTCCATCGTCTTCTCAACCTATTCCTTTGAATTCCTTTTTGACACATCCTCTTCCTAACTCTAGTGGTCCTTTGGGCCGGAGTTCGACTACCAGCCATGTTTGTCCTGCAACTGCTAACATTGTTGTATCACAAATCCAAGTGCCTCCTATTATGTCAGCAGGTCATGTACCTGTTTCTGGATCGTCTCATGGAATACCTCGTGGATCATCTCATGGTCCAGCTCATGGAGATTCCCATATACCTAACTATGGACCATCTCATGGAACATCTCAGGGGACACCTTATGGATCATCCCATTGACCATCTCATGGTACACCCTATGGAGCTTCCCATGGACATTCTTATGGACCGCAGTATGGACAAAACTATTAATCATATGGGTATGGGTATCAACAACTCGCTTACTCTTTTAACTATGGCTTTGTAGCACCTCATAATCAAGGTACTCCACATCACAATGCTTCCATGCATCCCTTCATGGGTCATATGGGAGGAGGTTATTATCCCACTCTCCAAGGCCATGGTGTGTATAGCAATCAGCCCTACATGAATCAATCCTACTAGGGAGCGTGGAATCGACTAGCTCAACCTAAGATTCCTTTCCTTCTTGAACTTACCTGATTTGCCGAGATTGACAAATGATCCTGTATTTCATAATATGACATGGCCGATAGTCCCTACCAAGCTTCCTTCGTACATTCCCAAGTTCGAAGGTAAGGTTGGTGAAGATCCTAGTGAGCATGTCACAACCTTCCACCTTTGGTGCTCTTCCAATTCCTTACACGATGACTCTATCCATTTGATTATATTTCAATGCACCCTCACGGGTCCTACAGTGAAATCGTATAGAATTACCAGGGCAAACGTATACTACGTTTGATGACCTTGACATGAAGTTTCCTAATCATTTCCAGCTAGTCGTACGTTACGACGTCGGTACCAAACTCTTGTCGACCTTCTGACAAGACAAAGCCACACATATTTCAGATCATATTCAAGGGTGGCATAGACATAAATGATTAATTAAAGACTTTATACCACCAAAGTTTCTTCTAGAATGGTTCCTCAAGTCATTGTTACCTTACATCGCGAAGGATGTTTCCACATCCAGAGTTCAAAATGAGGACCAATCTATCTTTAGGGCTCAAGAGTTGGATTTGATCTATGCTCAATCCGGACTCTTGTATGAGATCATCCCGAATCCTCCAAGATCCAATTTTGACCCCAAGGTTAAACCTAGGCCACATGTCGATGGTATTGTTGGCTCCACAAGTACCAAACCTGTGGACTCGATTATGAAACAAGTGAGCTAGTTATCAATTAACCAGCCTGTGTCGGGACAAGCCACGGCTTCGTCTCAACCTACCCAATCGGTGAGTGTACTCTCCGTGCAAACGTAAAACCCAAAAGGCTACCAGCAACCTGGAAGGAATAAAAATAAAGGAAAAAATAATTGTAAGGGTGGGAATAAAAATGAAAATGGTAATAATAATGAAAAGAACACAAATAATGTTGGGGGAGACAAGCGGCCTAAGCATAAGGTGAAGTTTCCTTGCAAGTTGTGTAAGGACGATCACCTCACTCACTTGTGCCCTTATATGGAGGACGCCTCGAAGTTCATAGAATAGGGCCCAGTTGTGTTCACTAATCCTTTACCTAATAATCAAAATATGAACTCAAGGACCATTGATCCTGTTTGTACGCCTGGTGGAACTCAAAACCCACTGGAGATCTCTAGTGGTCACAGTTGCATCAACATGGTGAAAGCTACCAAAGTTGTGACACGTGCGAAATATTATGGTTCGTCACAACTAGACCTTGGGAAAGAACCTGATCCACCCAAGAGTTCTTTGCGAATTGAAAATCCTACGGATAAACATGAAGTTCCACCTCACATTCCTAAGGGAGTCTTGAAGCTCTCAGGACACAATCCTAATGCTCGAGCCACCCAGAACTATTCAGTTGTCAAGGATTTGGTCCAGACTCCTTGTGTGATGTCCACGTTAAAAGTACTTCAGAATTGTCCTTCGCAGAGAAATGCCTTGCTGTCTACTCTTGGTGTTAGTGATGATACCTCTTCTTCCATGATCAAATTTGAAACTCATGGAATCCAGCCTCGATTGCCTTACTACATGTCTCTTTTGATTCATGTAGAGTGTCTCAACAACACCATCATGCGTACTATCATTGATGAAGGAACTGTCGTTTCCGTGATGTTTTTGTCTTGTTGGAAGGGTTTAGGTTCTCCCACGTTGTCTCAATCTGCCAACATGTTGATTTCTTTTGATGGTAGGTTGTTTCAGCCGCACAGTATAGTTCCTTCTCTAGAGGTCCAATTGGGAGGAAGACTATCGCGATCGAGGTCAAGGTGGTTGATGTGCCCCTTGACTACAATCTTTTGCTGGGTAGGAATTGGATGTACAATATGCAAGCTGTATATTTTTCCCTATTCTGATTGGTTTGTTTTTCATTTAATGGGAATATCATTACTATTGATCAAAATTCGTTCCATAATCCGAGTGTCAATGCATCATCGGGAGCTTCTATCCCAATTATCGATCATTCTCAGCCGGGAACTGAGAATGTGGGTGTGGGTATGTATCCTTCTCTCATGGGAACCTTTAGTTGTCATGTGCCCATTCTTATGATTGGTTCTAGTCTTGGTGCGTCTTCATCCTCTTCGAATTCGATATCTTTTCACACCACTCGTATGGAGGATCCTTGGATTCTTCGTTCACCGAGTACTTCGAGTGTGTCTGTCGAGACAGACATGTCGTTGCCTACAACAATGATGGCCTATCAAGCGAATCTTGATCATGTTGTAGCACCTAGTCCTTCCTCTTCAAGGATAGAAGAGGAGGACCCTTATGTGCTTCATGCATGGGTAGTATAGTCATCTCACTCTCATGACTGCCTTGATGATGTTTTTCCGTCAGATGAAGCTATTCTTGAGGCCATGTCTGGGATTGAGCAACCTTGGGAAGAGTTGCACCATAGATCATATTTCCTTCCTAAGTTTGATCATTTAGAGTGTGATGAATTTAGGGAGATTCTTAGCAAGAAAATTGGTTGCCCCGTGGTCCCATTAATCTCTCCTGGTCAGATGGCTGAAGGGAACATGGCTAACCTATCACCAATGATTCCTATCAATATTTCTTGTGATCTTGGTAAGATTGAGAATGTCTACATTGGGGTGGGTTGTTCCCCCGATGAGATTAAAGAGTATAACGAGTTGTTTAAGGAGTTTCGTGGTATTTTTACTTGGTCATATGAATAAATGTCAGGTATAGACCCTCGCATTGTCGAACACAAAATCAAGACCTATCTAGATGCAAAACCAGTTCGACAACGTTTGCATGCCGTGAATCCTAGAAAAGCACCCCCAAATAATGTTGAGATAGAGAAACTCCTCAAAGCTAGTTTTTCTAATCCCGTTCCCTTGACAGAGTGGGTTTCAAATCCCATTCTGGTGGATAAGAAGCAGGGAGCGATCCGAATATGCACTCATTTCTGTGATTTGAATTGAGCCTATCCTAAAGATAATTTCCCTACACCATTTATTGATCAAATTTTGGATGAATGTGTGGGAAGTGAGGTATTTTATTTTATGGATGGATTTTCTGGATATAATCAAATACAGATTAAGCCCGAGGATCAACACAATACTGCATTTATTTGTCCTTGGGGAACTTTTTCATATTAGAAGATGCCCTTCGACCTAAAAAATGCCGGAGCTACATTTCAGCGGGCCATGACCTTAAACTTTTGCGATCTTAAAATGATTATTGAAGTATGTTTGGATGATCTCGCTGCTCACTCTCGTTTGAGAGTGCATCATCCTTACCATTTGCGATTAGTGTTCGAAAGATGTCACCATTATCAAGTTCGTTTAAACCCTCATAAGTGCATTTTTTATGTGACAATTGTTCGTTTACTAGGATTCATCGTATCCAAGGAGGGTATTAGATTCAATCCCTTGAAGGTTGAGGCAATACTTCAATTGTCTCCCCCGCATAACATTCGACACCTTCAATGTTTACAAGGTATGGCAAAATTTTTGCAAAGGTTCGTGGTCAATTTCACTAACTTGACTAAAGGCTTCATGTGTCTATTGAAGAAGGACACCCCTTTTTACTGGGATGAGTGAGCCCAGGAGTCTTTCGATGCCCTTAAGCAAGCCTTAGCAACGACCCCCGTGCTTAGTCCACCAGAATATAGCCGTGATTTCCTGATTTATGTGGCTGCATCTCAGGAGATGTTTGGTATGGTATTGGTTCAAGAGGATGAAGAGCTCCATGAGCATGTGATATATTATTTGAGTCGAAACCTTATTGATGCGTAACTTCACTATTCCCATGTGGAGAAGCTAGCCTTAGCCACCATTCATGCGGTTCAGCATTTGAGACATTGCATTCTCCTTCACCAAACTTTGGTCGTAGCTCACTTCAATCCATTTCAATTCATCCTCACTAGAAGGATGATTGGGGGGAATATAATAAATGGATTGTGACTTTGCAAGAGTTTGATCTTGAGTTCATTTCGGCGAAGTCGAAGAAATCGTTAATGTTTGCTGAGCTCATATCATATTTCCCAAATTTGGAGGAAGAGGAGGATTATGAGGATTTCTTTGTCGATGAACATATATTCCTCATCTCAAGTGTGGACCCTTGGTATGGGGATATTATCATGTATTTGCAAACATTGAAGGTCCCCACTCACCTCTCATGGGATGAGTGACGACGATTACGTCACGTAGTGAAGAACTACCTTATATTGGATGATACTTTGTACCGTTGTGGGTTGGATTCCATTTTACGTCGTTGTTTAACTCATGATGAGGCTAAGGTCATGCTTAATTATTTCCACAGAGGGGCGTGTTGTGGTCATTTATCTGGGCTTTCTACAACCCAAAAAATCTTAAGAGCGGGTTATTTTTGGCCGTCCATATTTAAGGATTGCGTTAATGCAGTCAAGAAGTGCCACCCTTGCCAGGTGTTTGCACGTAATATGAGCTCGTGTCCCTCCCTTTGCATCCTATTGTCACCGTCGATCCTTTCACCAAGTGGGGGCTTGATTTTATGGATTGCAACCCAACTTCGACTGGGGGGCACCATCATATTATTGTGTCTGTCGATTACTTCATGAAATGGGCAAAGGCTATGCCTACGGTTAAATCTGACGATGAGACAGTCGTGCATTTTGTATTTAACCAAATTATCACCTAGTTTGGCATTCCGAAATAGCTTGTCACTGACCATGGTAGGTACTTTCAGAATAAAATGATGGAAGAGTTGGCTTCAAAGTTAGGATATAAACAAGAGCACTCCTCTTCTTATTACCCTCAAGCGAATGGATAGGTTGAAGCAGTAACCAAGTCACTTAAGTCCATTCTCTAGCGAACCATTGCACAAAGCAAGAATAAATGGCATATAATGTTGTATCCTGCTTTGTGGACCTATAGAACCGTGGTTAAGACTGCCACCGATTTTTCTCCCTATCATCTTGTGCATGGGGTGGAGTCAATATTACCAGTTGAATGCGAAATCCCTTCTCTAAAGCTAGTTGTGGAGCTTTTACTAGACACTTCTACATTGGAAGAGCGTTTGGTCCACTTAGAGTAGCTTGATGAGCAACACCGAGATGCCTTAGTGGCTCTAGAGGTTAACAAGCATCGCGTTAAGGTCCAATATGATAAGTCTGCCCATCCTAGGAGGTTTAGTGAAGGTGACTTGATCCTTTTGTGGGATCAAGCTAAGGAACCCTTAGGGGCAAGAAATTTTAATCCCATGTGGCATGGTCCTTACATGGTTAAACGTGTCTTAGAGAAAGGTGCCTATGAGCTGGTTGATTATGAAGGGATAGCCTTGGCGGAGCCTAGAAATGGGCTCTATCTCAAAAAATACTATGCATGATCTTCAGCCAGGGCTGAATTTTGTATATTATTGTAAAGTTTTACATTGCATAGTTAGGTTTTCTTATGGTGATTAGATTTTTTAATTAGCTTTCGTTTGTTATGGCAAATGTCGATGGAGTCTTCTGTTTATATAGGATTCGCTGATGGTGCTATCGGCCACACTCAAAACTCAGCTTCGACTTCCTGGGTGATCTATACTCCTACGGGTCAAGTATTGTCTTCAGGAAGCGTATGTTTATGACCTTCGTCAAACAATGTTGCTGAATATAGTGTTGTTATTGAGTTATTGTGTGATGCCATTTCGCATGGTGTTCATTCTCTTGAGGTACGTCTTGATTCACAGTTAGTGGTTTCACAACTTAATGGCTTGTATTGTATTAGGGATCCGACATTATTACAAAGATTCTTATGTGTTAGATTGCTAGAACGAAAATTTGACAATATAACATACATTCATGTTCCAAGAATTTTTAATCAAGTTGTTGATTCATATGCTAACTATGTGTTAGATTGGCATTTGTTTCACAGACCATAAGCATATCACAAACAAATTTTACACATGTAAATAGAATAATAATTGATCATCACAAAAAAATTTCATTAAGCTCAAAAAGTGACAACATGATACATAAGTGTCATATACAAAATTGGGGCTTCCGAGCCACCAAAATATACTACACGATCATACAAGAATATATACACCCAGGTCTCTAAGCCTGAGGTGGAGGAGGGTGCTGATCATGGTAGTACACTATGGCTCTATCTAGTCAGCGAATCAATCGAACCCATGCTCGTGGTACTCCAACCATCTGACGCTGCATGGCCTCAAGCAAGTCCTCGACTTGCACCATGGGTACACTCTGTGTCAATCAAACAAAATTTGTGTGAATGCTCTGGAGCATCTGCTCTACATCTGCACCCATGATCTCATCACCTCTTCCCCTCCGTCAATGATGAGGAAAGCCATCTAGCCATCGTGGTCCTACATTTGCATATACATGACAGATTGTCACTATGTGTCGTCACACCAAAAACATGTATTTTGATTTCATACATCAAAAAAGGGGAAAAAAAAATTAAATAATTCAAAAATTAAAATTGGGTTTGGGATTCTTTACCTATGTCTCCGTAAGCTGCTCCTGGTGGTAGGGGCATGTCTAGATCATCGCGGAAGTTAATCCCTACATAGGGATAGTCATCTATGGCGATCAGTTGTCTCCACCACCATGGAAAGAACTCTGCTGGGTAGGGGTTAGCCACCCTGCCACCTCCCAGTCTATGCATGACATTATCCCAGCGTCGTTGAGATGGATCTCGAACTCCACGAGGACAAATGTCTACTCTAGGGCTTAGCCCTGGCACCCTCTCAAATAAGAATGCACTCAGTATGCTGCCAAACCCGAAGTTCCGCACCCTACCCATCTTTCAGTCATTGAGCTGTTGTTTCATGTTGCTCAGCAGCGTAGTACTCCAGTCATGTATTGTAGGATGCATACACTCTACCACACAGAACATCATTGGCCATGAGGCCTGATGGAGTGAAGCCAAACCTGCAATCCTACCTAAGGCAAAAAGTATGGCTTTCAACCCCAGAATCTGAATCGAGTTTGTCGGGATTTGACTACCAACCTTCTCTATATTGGGAAGGCAGTACACAGCTATGTAGTCATCTATGGTCAACCCGCCTCCTAGCCCATGGGATCGGAGGTTCACCACCTCCCCTCGTAGGGACAAATCTATGATGAAATATAGGTCCTCAACCTCAATGTTGAGTGACATCCAACCTATATGAAATGTTTCAGAATCTGGATCCTAGTAATCTACCAGCAATTGGAGTAGTCTTGGATTTTCTCTCAAGCTGCCAAGACACCAAAATGTGTATAAGCACATGCCCGTAATGCTTGTTAAGCTATTAGACCAGCTTGAACAGCTTTCTCAACATCACCATGTTCCCTTTCTCTCCACTCTAGCACCATCCTACACGAAAAAACCAAATTTTTTATCATGATTTGCCCATGAAATCCTTGTTCGCGGCCCTATATGTGACTGTTTGCAAAACAGCCATGTATGTACATGGGTTTCGAGGCATTTTCTACGTATGGTGAGCCCTATATGTGGAAAAAATCCCGATTTCTGCGTGGGCCGAAACACCCAAGTTGGGATGTCTCAAAAAATTAAATTGACCATGAAAATTAAAAAAATTTATATCAAAATGAAAGAGAGGGGCAAGGGAATCTACCTGGATCAAATGTGGAGGGATTCTACCGGACGATGCTCCTGGAATTCGCTTCAGATGTTCTGTGCTCAAATGCACTATGTTGGGTAAAAATTCAAAATGGTAGGAAAATTTTTAAATTTTTCACTATTTATAGAAAATTTTTGAAATTGTTACCCACTTTCTATAGTTTTTGACCATTTCTGACCATTTTAGACCATTTGAACTAATTTGATGTTGTAGGAGCCCATGTTGAGTGCGATTTGACTGTGTCTTTAACCCGTTCATGCCTATTTCAGGTATTATGTCTAAATTGGCATATAGGTTAAGTTTTCACATCCGCTTGCATTCTGCATAACCTTATGACCATTTCATCTTAACCCTAGGTACGAACCCATTCTATCTTGTTACAGAACCTTCTTGTTGTTGTTTATAAGTGACATGATGTGTATGGTAGAGCTTCCCCATACATGGGTACCCTAGTTCGATCTTGTTTTGCATTTGGTGCCCATGCCAACATTCCTCCTTTAGGGTGTGGGAGTCCTTTGTATAGTATCTCCATGACTTTGAGCAAGAGCTTCATACTCCTCTTGAAATTTATGTTGGCCTTTCCCCCAGGACTCCCTTGTATATGTCAAGTTGTAATTGCATTATAATGATTTTTGCTTGCCTTATTGAGCCTTATGTTGGCTTCCTTGACTTTGATTATCAGCCATATATCCCGATCTTGTCTCATGTCTAGCCAAGCAGAGCCTTTTTTCATATATTTTGCATCTTGATTCCCCATTTTTTACCAGGAGGGGACCTTCCCCCGAGTGTCGTTCTCCTGCACATGTTTCCTTGCATTGAGCATAGGTATGTTCTGCTGATTGGAACTAGTTTTTTTTGTCCCCTGACACTCGTCTCCTCCTAGATTTGAAACTATAAAGCAATTTTATTCTTTTTCAAGATTTTCAAAATATCTGAAAAAGTCTAAAAAGATAAAAAAAACCAAAAATCCGGACAGGAAAAGATGTTATATTTGGCAGTAGTCGAGTAATGTCGCCTTCCAATAGAGCACTGTATATCACATCCATTGGTTGGGTTATTAGTTTGACTTTAGGAGCTATACTCGTTACTCTGAGTTTATCTCCACCGACTGGTTAAGCTTCCAGACCCTATGGAGCCTCTGTTGATTCCTCCTGTGTCACAAAGATGTCGCAGTTTGCATATCGAGTTCTATGTTGCTTATCTTCAGTCACCATTTGCCTTTATGATCTTGTTCGAAGGAAGTTGAACCCTGAGTCGGCCATTCCTCGATTGTCTTGACTTTGCATGTCGGCCATTCCCGGTACTATTACTGGTTCTAACACATCTTGTTCGAGTCCTTCCATATTATATAGCATTGTTGAGTACCTCATGTTGGTTGATGGGGGATGCCTTAATGCCCTCCTTCCAACAGATTCCATTCCATCAACTTCAGATCATTTATTCTAGGATAGGAGTCTAGAGTCATTTGAGTGCCTTGAGACTTACAGTCATCAGTGGTAGGTTCTCTCGCCATTGACAGTTTTGGGAATACATCAATGTCCCCTGATCAATGGATTCTTCCAAGTGTTCGACCTCAACACATTTATTCACACTTGTTAGATTGCACTATAGTACCTTGATTCCCATTTTCATTATCGGTGGGTGATCTTGTGTCTGTTAATGGTATACATTAATGACCAGTAATTAGACTGTGGACTACTATGTTTGACCTCGACACCTCTATTCACATAGTAGGACATGTACTCGTAGCGGTTTGTGTAGAAGATTTTCCATCTTGGTGGCATTCCATATATGCTACCTCCTTGATCGTGCCAGTGTTCATGAGATTTCAACTCTCGTGATTTGATTCCAGTGTATGTCAGATATCTTCAGCCATTATGGAGATCTTGATCCATTGTATATCTTCAGCCATTATGGAGATCCTAATCCGTTGTATGTCTCCATCATGTATATTCTGATTTATTATATATTGTACGTAGCGATGACCACACATGTCACATTTTGTATATCATGCCTATTCATGGCCATTGTACTCTTATGTATCTGGGACTGCTATATGTATTTGCAATCATATGCAGAGATTGATTATTGTACTATACTAATCATAAGGCTGGTTCTTCCACCTGGTTCTTCATCACTCCACTTCTGGGATGGATTTTATAATCTATTTCGGCCATCATGTTACCCCTCTAACCCCACACATTAGGGGGCATTTGTTACAGTTTATTTTACCACACATGGTTGATCACATATTTATGGCCTTCACTGTCCCTCTGTAGACTCTTTGGACCCCATGGACTGATATTGTACCTTTGATGTTTCCAAGTTCATCCCTTAAAACACATGTTTATTGTTGTACGTGACTTTTAATCCCATACTCGTGTGTATACGTGGATTGACCTCAAACCCGCATACATCGGCATGTGTGGATAAGTCCAAATATTTTTGGAGTTTTCCTTGATGTGTGTCCAAACCACTTGACTCTTGGCCTTCCATATGCCTCGAGATCGCTCAAATTTAACCCTCCATTGCCCCTTTGGAGTGCTATATAAGGAACCCCTCGGATACATTGAAGAGGAGAAATTGAAGAGTAAGGAAACTATAGTCCATTGTTACAGTAGCTTGCTTATACTCGAGTCTGAATCCCTTTGTCCCTTTGGAGAACTTCGTGTTATTAACAATTTTTCCTTTGCTTGTGAGCTTGTTATTGAGAGATGGAGGATTGAGGTGGTGGAGGCCCAGGTGGAGGACTCGTTTTCTCTGATTCACAGACATGCCAACAGAGGTTGTCACTTGTGTAATCTCTAATTTGATTAATAGAAATATCTTTTCCTATCCAATAATGTGTATTTGAATGAATATTGAATCCATGGATATGTTTAATTTATTATACATTGTTGATTATATATTCTAGAGTATATCTAACACCATATTATATAGCATGCTTGTCTTGTTTGTTGTTGTTGAGAGGAATTGCTAGCGCAAGAGAGATTGGAAAAAGCTCAACGGGGATCTACTTCAACCGTCTGGAATAAGGTGTGATTCGAGATCCTTTAGTGTTAGATGTTTGGTTTCTCTTGCATATTGGGAAGGGATTGATTTCTGTGGTTTATCTATCTGTTGTGGTACACCCCAATCCATAGGAAGTTTCTCTCTGTAACATACATTTATGCCAGAACCTGAAATTGGAAGCACTTGCTCCATCAAACTGCTAACGGTGCTATCATGCCTTTTTGACATTGGTAACCTTATTTGTCTGTTACTTTTACAAATATCATCACTTCTAATATCAACTAGGCTAGTGATATCATCAAACAGTAATGGGTTGTCGTTGCACATCCGCAAAGCATCAATATGAACAACAGTTGCTGATGGATCCTTGTAACCATTGAAAGATAGGCTAGGAGGTGTAATACCAGGTTCGTTTACTCTATCAATATTAGCATTACAAGTCACTATAGATGACTGCTGAGTCATACATTGATCTGTACTTGATTTATATCCTATCACCCATGTAATTCCATTAGGTACTAACTGGTATGCATTGTTACTAAGCCCCCCAAAATTGACATCATCGGATATGTTATATTTGTTAACACGGTATGGAGTAGCTTGTGGTATAGCCATATTTTTCATTCTAGACTTCAGTTCTTCCATGAGTGTGTCAACATATGAAATATTAACATTTGTGTTCTGCTTTGACATGGTGTCTGTGTGAAGGGAAGAATTGTGTAGCTGAAGCCCACAAGTAGATGTTCTTGGAGTTAATCCCATCCTTTTGTTGTCATTAGGTACTAAAGCAACTTTTTTCTGACTAGAAGATGCTCGACACCTCTTCCTCAGTCTAGATGGAATTTTTTTATTATCATTGGGTTGCCTATTTTAAACCAGATTTGTTTTCAAAACTGATTGATTTTTTTTTAGAACCAGATCACCATCCCCACTTGAAATAGGATCCCAAACTTATGATACATTAAACCAGGCTTTGTGTGAACCAAATATCTCATCAGGTGAATGGTCCTCTACTTGAATCACTGACTTGTGAAATTTTTTACGAGTTAATCCATGAAGAATTACAGTCCTGCAATAAAATGTATCTTATTCACGATTATAGAAGAAAAAGAAAAAAAGGGAAATTGAAACTATTTTATCTGAAAACATGTGGAATTTTTTCAAATAAATCTACTATTAACCTTTATTTACATCCAAAATCCATTTTCTATCATTGTCATTGAAACTTGAAACCCATTCATACCTGTAGTTCTTTGAAACAGCTGCATGGGCATGCTTCATTGATAGACCAAATAGGGTAGACATATTTGCAACATCATTAGGCCCTTTGCGTTCATTTACACATGAAGTTGTACTAGATACAATTATATTCCTTCCACGTGTATAGTTTATCAATACCTACCTATCAAGTTCTATATGCATTATGCAATTAACAACATAGTTTGCACCCATAGAAGTGCAAACTAAGTAACAAAGTTTATCAACTCTCAAGGATGAAACCTGCCAAGAAAATAGTTTAGGAATCAACAGATATTTACTATGAAAAAATTATAGAAAATGTATAGCAGGTATCAGTGAAGAAAATCCCCAAGGGTTAGCTCAATCAATTGAACCATCTGTTGGACACTTGTGTTGTCATTGATGTCTCCCAACCAGACTCCTCATATTTGAACTAGGCCAATTTGAAGAAGTATATGAAAGATGAAAATCTATAGTAAGAAGACCTTATGGAACAAAAATTTATATCAGCCACGTCCATTCAGGACAGAAGCTTAGCAAAAGTGGCATCCTACAGGAGTCCAAATAAAGACAAATAGAGAGACCTCAATCAGCAAGACCTATCACATTTAGAAGTGAAGATACAGTTGTTTGGATAAGTATATAAAAACGATTATAGCAGGGATTGATGAAGCCTAATCCGAGCCTAAAAATGACAAGATCAATTATGTTAATTAGATCGAACCTGTCCAGGATCAATGAGAAGTCTAATCCAAAGTTTAAAAAATTTGGCAATGATCTGAAGCCTGGAGAAGCCCTAAAACAGAGTCAAGCTGAAGAAAGAGTCCTTGTGAGATGGTCGGGTACTGATATGAAATTGGATATGCCTAAATCAGAGCAGACCCGAAGGATTAGATGAGCAGCCTAGTTCGAAGAGTTAGTCATATGATCAATTGGTGTTAAACTATAATTTGATGGAAGCCCTAAAAAACGTTAGGAAGTTCTAATGCTTTACACCTCAAGTTTTTGGAGTATAAAAGGGTAAGTAGACCTAGTAATTCTACACATTAAGCATGGAAGGAAAGGGTATTAATCCCTTCAAGTATGGAAATATAAACTTGTCAAGCAACCCCTATAGACCTCAAAGCGGACAAAAGGTGTAAAGCTTTCATTTTTAAGTCAAAATTGTGTTGAGTATACTAACTTAGCTGAGCTGATTAATTGAAGAATAAATAGGTCAAGTTGGCCTAACCTTTGGAGAATTACCATATAAATAAGGCATGAATGAGGTCATTTTAGTAATGCCCTTTGATGTGAATCTCTAAGGCGAGAAATAGGTCTAAAGGTGACTATGGGAAAAGATAGGAGGATCTGGGGTAACTCTGAACGGTGGTCGTAAATCCGAGGTTGAAGAACATGAAGTCTTTAATTTCCAATAAAAAATCTCAGATTTAAATCAGGTCAAATTCAAGTGCATCCAAGGTATGTTGAGCTTTGTTCTAAACCTAAGTTTTGAGGCTTGTTGGTAACATTCCATGAACTTTGGATGAAATTGAAGTGACAGACAGTAATCAGTAGATTAAGAGTCTTCTTATTTCTATATCAAGGGTGGTTGGGTGGTGCAAGGGTAGGACTATAGTCCTTGATAGCCTTGTAGCCTGTCTTTAGGGTGTCATTAGTAATTACTTGACTATAAAAAATTTAGTGTTGCTGGGGGCCTCCTCATGTTGTGATTCACTGAAATTTGGGTGACCTCTCTACTATTTACTCATCCCTGACACCCATTTACTTGTCCCCCTTCCCCAAAACTCGGCAAAAGATACATTCAATTCTATAGTTGAAAATTGTTGAAGGTCTGGTGGCAGACCAACACCAAAGCAACAATAAAGTCTGGCTCTCAACTCATAAGGTCAATCAGTGGCAAGCTCGTAAATGGTTTAATGATGGAAAATATGTCAAAGAATCGGAAAGAACAAATCATGGAAAAAGAAACTGTATTCAAGATTTCACTCATGTGAAATACACCAGCATGAATGAAATAAAATTTTGGAAGTTGCTTTAAATGCCATATTTCAAGAAATTTTCTTCAAGCCACATATTTAGTATTTAGTTTATTGTATGGGTGTTTTGTTCTTAAGGAAAACCTCCTGGGATCCCCCGCTCTTCCTTGAAATATCTGGATGGAGGGCTTCCCCACTTCCAGCCACAATAGTGACTGGTGACCCTGAGGAAGTTGACTGGACTTGAACCTATGACTAGCCCCTTGACATAGGTTCAAATCCTACAACTAAGGAAATTTCCAAAAGTAATTCATATGGGACAAATCAATTATCAAATATTCTTCCAACTGCATTTACACATCTTTTTCTCTCCAAATCGTAACCTTTGATAAAAATTGTTGCTGATTTTCAGAAACAAAAGAAAAATGAGGTTTAGCCTTTCTCAAGTTCGTTTATTTTATTTTTAGAGGTTTTGGTTCAATTAAAATCCTCCGGTTCCATCGAGTACACAAATATTTGCCTTCCAAGGACCCACTATATCTATTACATAATTCAAAGAAACTCGAAGGCAGGCATTCGAAGCCCATCCTTTTAAAGGTACTATGAAGTGATGATCCGGCATTGCCTTTGAATCCATGGCAGGATTAGGTACAAAAACATATCCACTTATTTATATATAGAAATCATTAAGGAGAAAACAAACCTCTAACCTGAAAATGTTTGTGACAATAATCTCAATTCTTAGGAGTTTCTGAGACAGTTCAACCAATGAAGTTACCAAGGAGCACAAACATGATAATAAACAATATGATAACCCCAAAACCTTTATGGCTAAGTTAAGAATCCCATAGACACTGCATATTTCCAAAAATCTCAGAAAAATGCCAACCATAGCTTAAAAGGTCTCCTATAGAAAAATGAAATACTTGGTCAAAATGCCTATAACGAAATCCAAAAGAAAGAAATCACAGTAAATGTATTCTAATGACAATTTCTGAGAGTGTTATTAAAGTTGGACATGGGAATGACATAGCTAGACAATCATTTGAGAGTGACTCATAAACTCATAAAACTCATCACCAGGACTTGGGAAACACTCACAAAACAGAAAAATACATAAAATTTAAGTATGTGAAATTTCAGTCCCAAAAATAAACACGCTTCCCCATTAGATTTCCTCTAATGCGACCTTCCTTGGCCTTAAGTCTACTGCATATGGACTTAGTGGGTCATCCTGATCACTGGGTTTCTTGATGGCCACAAGCATAAAACAATAATTTGATTCATAAAACAAAGTTACAAACCATCTATGTCAACAACAATCATGAAGATGGATTATTTACCCTTGGTTGACCAGGAAGATCATTGTCAAAATAGGTAGCAATGTGGAATCGCAACAATTGAGCAAATTATATAATAATATGAGTTGGAGCCCCATTCCTATCCTACTTCTTCAAATTTTCATTGTGCCTGATAATTATCAAATTTTACAAAACCATAACCTTTGCTTGAACTGAAGACTACTGTAAGAAATGTAGTGATTTCACTGGTATGTTCTTGATCTCATCCAAGCTACAAATAACATTAAGTTCTATTTGTTGACAAGACATATTTTTTTGGTTTTACATGATTTGTAACCTTAGATATATATTGGTTGTGTTGATTGTATTAGATTAATCGGGAACATGAGGGAGAACAGATAGATCGTGCTCTACTAAAAAATGTTTTGGGCATCTTTGTGGAGATTGGGATGGATAACATGGATTACTATGAGACACACTTTGAATCAACCATGTTGGAAGATAGTGTTGCTGCCTGCATACTACTCTCCAAAGGCTGCTTCATGGATTTTGGAAAATTCATATCCAGATTACATGCTCAATATCTTCCCTAAATTTGGTTTTTGTCATGCAAATTTATATGTACAAACACTTGTTGAAACGACCAATAAACTAAAGCAAAAATGTGTATCTTCCTACAGGATGAAGAATGCTTGAAGCTTGAGAAAGAGAAAGTTATTCATTATTTACATGCATACATTGACCAAAAGTTAATAGGGGTAAGATTCCATTTGTAAGAGTTCTTGTGAGTGCATAACTTGTTGTCAAACAGTTTTCTCATTTTTAATTTAAAATTCAATCACTCATGTAACAGAACACCAAAATTGTTTTGACTATTTTAGTTCAATCTTCCTCCCTTCATTTTTTGGTTGTCTTTTTGGATATTTATGTGTATAAAATAGAGCATGAACTCCTTTCCCTGTATGAAAATCATATTATTTTGAAGAAACATTCAGGGTGTGATTCCTTGCTAAAGGATGGGAAGGTATGGATTTGATACATGGCTTTGCAATGTACAAATATGAAGTCCCTAGTATGTTTTATTCTAATGAACATTATGAATTGAAAGTGAGTATTCACTATAGATGAATTGAAAGAGAAAGTTTGCTTACCTTATTTGACTTTTACTTTGCTTCATTTCATATAATGATATTTTTCTCATATATTCAGGCACGCTAAGAGATATTCCATAAATTAGTTGACTTAATTGGTATCACATCCATCACAGAGGTATTCTGTTCTCTCTGGTAACATGAATGGATATGCCAGATAAGGAAAATTGTACATAGCTCTCAGGAATTAGTTTATCATAAATACTAGTTACTGGTAAGTTGTAATAGTAATAATTATGTAGTTTGCAGATTTCTATCTATCATAAATTTGTTTGAATATCATCATTGTCAAGCAATAACAATTTCTTAAAGGGTGCTAGCTCAATGGTAGAGCACCTGCCTAATTATAGGTAGGAGTTTGGTGGTTCGATTCCTCTGTGTCCTATCATAAATTTGTGACTACAAAAATGACTAAATTCTCATATATACGACTATTAGTAGCTAATTTATTGTATCTTAGTTGTATTTATCTTAGTCATTAATATGTTATCATCTAGTAGTTTATTTAGTCGTATATTTGGTCATTAATTTTTGCAATCAATGACTAAATACGTTACTAAATCCGTGACTAAATCAATGACTAAATCATTGACTATCAATGACTAAATCAATGACTAATAATTCAATCTATTAAAGACTAAGTGAAATACGACTAGTTATAAGATAGTGGAAATTCGCTACTATTAGTCACCGACTCAAAAATAGTCGTTTATAGCCTGATTTTAGTCATTAATTTCTCATTTTGTACTAGTGTGTTAGGCTCTGAAGCATCTAAAATTTTTGATAAGTTTGTACAAAGTTTCCAATGAGAACCCTTGTGAGGTGTTAGACTCTGTTGAGCGCTCTATGATATTAAAGTCATAGGGAAAGAGCTAATAATGAGCACATAGAGAAGGTGTTAAGATCTTAACAAAAGCTACAAACAAGCACCTAGGTGAGGTGTTAAGTTCTGTATTAATATCATTTGTGATGTTAATATTTTAGGATCACAGATATGTGGGCTTCCAGGTTCTATGTAGGAGATACGCTTGAGAGCTATAAAAAGATTATGAGGAGTATCCCCCTCATATCGAATGAATATTATATATACAGGTTGAGAAGGCCTGCACATGAACTTGTGGTTTCGTGAGGAGATGACCCTCATGTATATATGCATGTCAGAAATGTTGAAAGAAGATTTCAGCCAAGAAGTGTTTGGAGCATCAATGCCATACAAAAGGTACATGTGCGTGATTTTTGGTATTTTGTGCACCATGATATAATAAATGATGAAACAATGGTTGCAAAGTTATATATGAAGTGAATCCTCTTGTGACAATGCGATCAAAATATTGTTATTATGTGCATTGGTAATGCTTTTTATTAGTAAATGTTTGAAAATATATGAGAAAGTTTTTATTATACACGTTTTATGTTAATTTAATATGATTATTATTTTTTGTGAACCAAGTGGAAATAGTTAAAGGTACTTGAGATGAAGTATCTCCATACTAAAGGTATGAATGTAAAGGTTGACAATGGAAAGTTATGTTCCCTGAGGTATAAGTGCATGAATGTTTTTGCCATAGATTATGGATTTGCATATATGTCATGAATCATTGACATATGCTGCAGGTACATCCGTGAAAGAAATTTTTGACAAAATTGTCATTCACGTTTTTCTTATTTTTAAAGGAATCATATCTATACATATCTTTGTGGCAAATGATGGAAACAACTTGTAATGTTTTGAAAGAACAGGTTGAGAGAAATAAGGAAGGATGAATACACCATAGTTGAATTTAATGACAAAGATTCCAGGGCATGAACACTGAGGACGGTGTACCTTTCAATGGGGGAGGATGTAACATCCCCTCATCTACAACGATTCTTCGGTAACAAAATATACAAGGAAAAAACAATATATATATTTTCGGCGAAAAATCTCAAGATAGGTAATAACACCATAATTAATGTTTATGTATCTCTCTAAGTTAGAGTGGCTTTTCATGAATGCTTGTGACCTACGTTTAGATACTCATCATGAGTAAGGTCACCCTTGAGTAGAATGGCTAGAGAATCAGTATTCGCTAGTAAATCCATTATTAAGTCTCAATGATTTATTTATCTAATGTCATTTACTATTATTATTATTATTATTATTATTATTGTAATTTTTTTTTATAGTAATCGTTTGGTCTCCCAAATGTTGTATTTTCATCCTATTTTCCCTTTACTATTCCTCACATTCATCCATATTCATCACTCCATTAACCATTTCCTATGCCATTTTCATAAATAAATATGGGTTACCTTGTTATTTTCTAATTTATTTATTTTTAAGTATTTTAATAGAATTTATGATTAAATATTAGAAAATTAACATGATATCATTTATATCTCAAAGTTGTGTGAGATTTGTGATGTGTAGGAGTATTTGAAGATTTTCAACAAATGGACTATTCAAAAGCTTCTCAAATATTTCCTCCACCTTTTCAAGATTTGGAGATAATTATTCAAGATAATTCCAAAGAGGAATATCATGAGAGAATTTGTCAGAATTTGAAGGGATAAATATTTTGTAATTATTGAAAATAGGTTGAGAGAAAAGTGGATCTATATTTCAAAACATTTATGTATAAATAAGAGGGTTTTCTCCTCATTTGAGAGGAGGCCTATTTAGTGGTGTGGAAGTAGAGAAATAATCTATGTCTTTTTAGAGTTAGTCATGGACTTGAGATTTGATAATTTTGTAATAGATTGATGGTTTGATACAAACATTTTCATTTCTCCATATTGATTTTTATTTATTATTTTAGATTAATGTATTTCATGCAATTTTATGCTTCCCTCGTTGATTCTATTTTTATGTGATCTAATGCTTTATTAGATTAGATTTCTTTTCATATAATTTCCTACTTTCGTACAGTAGGTTCGATTTCAGTCGCATGTTTTCTTAGATTCTAGCCGCATGTATGTTTCATTTTCAAGCATTAAAATAGGTTAGTGTCACTCTGATCTTGCATATATTTTTCTTGCGCCTCTAAGTTTACGCTCTTCCCAGATTGATATTTTATGTCGAAATAACTATCATACATCTCGCTCGACATTTTAGCGTCGTTTCCATGGAGGTGCTAAAAGAGGGTTGGAGTTAGATAGATGGTTAGGTTGCTTTTATATTACACGACAAGAGAGAGGGGAAATGATAAGACACAAAGACAATTTCACTACAAAATTCCTATGGTGTAATGACCTAAGGCATCCACTTTAGTGGGTCACCCTAAAGCCTTGTTGTTCCCTTTGCATGTAAAGAAGTTTCCTATACGCAAGCATGATTTAGTTTTCATGAAGGAATGTTTATTTATCTGCGAAGTGTTTACTTTTCCTGCATGAGTGTTCATTCATTTTCTGCAAATGCGAGTTTGTTTTTATGGAAGTGTGCATTTATTTAGTTTATTATTTCCCATTTACATTTTGTAGTGTGAGTTTGGATTTATCTCATTTTTCACTAACTTTAAATTCATACCATTCTATATTGTTTTGTACCATTTTTATTTTTTTCGCATTTGATTTGATTTCAGTAAAATGATTTTACGACGAGCATAAGTCTAGATCAACTCACTCAGATCTTAGCAAAAGTCAGTATCTCTTCTTCTCAAGAAGAGAAAATCTTGATAACAACTAAAAATGCAATCACTCCTCCTAAATAAAACAAAGAATAATTAGCATTCGAAGAATCATGCATATGAGATGAGTAACGCCTATTCGAACATAAGATTGAGGAGGATGAAGAAGCGATTTCAGGTGATCAAAATCAAGAAAAACATCACGCTTATGAAAGTTTCATTGAACATTGGTTTCAAGTAAGTACTAGGATAGATCAGTTTTGTTTCTGTTTTTATTTCGTTCAAATATATTTTTAGCAACTAAATTCGCATATTTTTGTAGATCTTAGATTTCATTTTGTAAATTTAAATATAAATTCATGTTTACTTTTGTTACATAGATGGTTACATTAGAAATTTCATTTTATGTAAATAATCATTAATTTCTAATAAGTATAGAGTAGGTAGGTTTTAGTTTTGAGTAGGATGCTTTAGAAAAAATTTCACTAATAACAAAAACAAAACTTTTCTTTAAACAAATTTTCTAGTTTTGCTAGGAATTAAAAAAAAATATTTACATTATGACTTATTTTCTTTTAAATTTAGGAATATATATATTTCTTAGTTTGTGTAGCTTTAGAGATTTAAGAGTAGATTGTCAAGTTTTTCATTTGATCTGGAGCCAAGGAAACCTGCAAATTAAAAACAACAAATATTAAAAAAAACACTAAAAAAAACAACATAAAAATTTCACAATAACAATTATATTTTCCATCTTATCCTTTCACGGCCAAAACCTGCACATCGAAATAGTAATGGAGATCAGTGAGAAGACTTGAATCGGCAATAATAATAAATAAATAAAAACCTTAGTTGCATGTTCATTTTCCACTCTAAACCTGCAAATTTGCAACTTGTAATAATCAATAAATCCAACAAGCATTAGAAAAACGAAAATTAAAAAATAATGTATAATGAAAAAAAAAGATTTCAAACAAATGGCCTTCGCAGAAACCTTTCAATGACTGGCGGGTCCCATAGCCGTTCGTTTGTGTTGAAGTTCATTGCTTTATCTTATCGATCAGCTCAACGACGTCTTTATTTGATTTCGAGCTGCAACAAAGATATGGATCCTTCACTGTAAAGTAGTTGATGCAATGGAGTTTTTGGCTCAGAAGGATTGTTGGCCTCTTATTTTCTTTATAAGTTTCCTTCATCCCAGAAAATTCGAACCGTGGATTTATGGAGCTCGACTCGGCATTGATCTAGTTCCCACTTCCGAGTGTCGAGAGCAGTCTACGATTTTGTTGAAGAGATAGCTTACCGATTTTAGGACAGAACACGACAATCCTTATAGATAAGAGATCCCTTCTCCAGTGCAATGCTTGGTAAGCCACTCGAATGTATGATTTGCATAGTTACTTATGTTTTGTTTTGTATGATTGGTGTTCCCTGTGTTTCCGCAGAGCTCTTCATTAACTCGATTCTTCGGGGTGCCCCTCCTGTTCATCCTAAGCTATAGACATCAATCCAAATTAGAGCTATCATCACATCAAACTGCAACGATTACAAGAAGAACTCTATTATCTTCGTATTGATCTGCTCCTGAGAAGGCGTCCATGATGTTTAAGTTTAGATAGGGATGGAAGCATCTAGACGAGGCTGAAACAAGATACGAGAACATTAAGACTGAAATTAGCCACGATAGGTATTCTTTCCACCGATTAGCTAGAAACCTGACGATTTTATCACTTGGTTGTTTTTTTTCTCTTAAAAACAAAATGCAATCCCAGATTTCACGTGAGATAAAAATCTCCATCATCGGATTTTGTGCATGAAAATAACCTTTCAACTATGATTTCACAAACAAATTTACTACCACATAACTAAGCCGCCCTCGCCTTTGTTATTGATTTAAGGAGTTTGTTACCACAATCAGAGTTACAAGCCTTCATATAGTTGTCATACAATCTATAACATCTAACATGGACAAGTCATGTACGCAACTGTTGGATCTGACTCAACAAAGGTGAGGCTTCAAGACGAGTAATGGTTTTCAAGCTAGATGGACCCGCTGCCCTACGTTTTGTTTTAGTGATGAATCCTAATCTTGTTCTATGATCAAGAACCCATTTCTCATGACACCTGCTGCCACGTGTTTAAGGCCTTGGATACAACGATGTCCAACTCATGGCCATTCAATAACACGCTTACTCTGCTAGTTTTGGATTCCATGTCTCAATTTTTTTTTTTGTTAGCAGTCACTACGGGACCCCAAATAATCTAAAATCTCTCATTGACAGAGCTCATGAGTTGGGTCTTATTGTCCTCATGGATATTGTGCACAGTCATGTTTCAAATAATGTATTAGATGGGATGAACATGTTTGACGGAATTGATTCTAATTATTTTCATTTTGGATCTTGGGAATATCATGGATGTAGGATTCACGCCTATTCAACTACGGTCACTGGGAGGTGCTCCTGTTTCTAATTTCAAATTCTCGTTGGTGGTTGGAGGTGACATGCTAGAACACCTTTCAATTCTAGGTCGACGCTCGACCTTTCTCTACAAGGTGTTTTCTAGAACATATATGACACTTCATTCAACACTGGTAACACTGCTACACAAATTGCAGTTCCCTGAAGATGATCCAAATTCCCGGGATGGGATCGCTTCTTCTTTTTTATTATGCTCAAGTTTTGTCATCTCATTCTTTTTCAGGCAACCATTTGCTGGAGAAAATCGACTAGCTCTAAAAGGTCTCGAGATTTTCCGTCTATATGAACTTCATGCTGTTGGATTAAGCATCATGAAGACTGTTGGGATGCATCACTGGAAACATGGTAAGAAAGGGGCATGAATTCTGTGACTGCAGCGAGCTCCCCTTCTCTGCACGAGGAATTTCATCAACATTTATATTCTGCAGGAAGATGGGCAAAAATCGAAAGATAAAACGATGCTTCTCTTCATCTCTCTGCGAGCATGCTATCTCTCTTTGCTAACTCTTCTCCTTGCTTGGTTCCTTACTTATAGAAACTCATGTTGTATTTTAACTATACGATCTACTCCATATCGCAGCCCTAGTGTGAATGCATCACCAGATCATAGAGTTGCAGAAGGTAGTTTATTTTTTCTAATGGTTTTTGGCCTGCTTTTATCATGCAGTCGGATTTCTATAATGAGTAGTCTCCACCATGATAAGTAGATAATATATGGTGAAATGAGTGCATATGGCATACATTGGGTTATTAGAATATTTGCATTGTCAACAGACCGAATAAGAGAATTATGAACAAATGACAGATCCTTGGAATATTATCTGGTGATCTCAAGCACTTGCGTCATCATCCCTAGATGAGATTTCCTTTAGATGTACCATATTTACCTATGGCCACTCGTTCTGCCCAATGAGAGATAGATGCCGACAGAACCAAGGGAAAACGAACAATGTCATCCCTGTCAATCTGAGCGGTGAGGTCATCTAGGTTTTCTACATACTAAGTGGAGATGCCGCTGCTTTTGTTGTTGAAGTTGAGTAAGATCTCGTTAATTGAGATTAATATCCATCTCAAAGAGATTTCTCAATCTAGGTAGATGATATTTACACTAGTTAATACTTCTCATGTCGAGGATGGTGATGCCTCATTGCGTTTCCAATGAGTACCTCTATCTTTCCTGCGTGGTTTTTGTGAAGAAAGTGAAAAAGGGTCACTTGGAAGACCATTCGCCCATGGTCGACGATATCAACGTTGTGCCTAATGGGGGCAGATCGAACACTGGGATGCTTAATATGTATAAGGCCGAGGTGCTGGAGAAGGTGCCCATCATGCAACATTTCTTATTTGGATTGCTCATTTTTCTTTGGTCCTGGATACCTTCATCAGAGAACACGAAGAAATCAAATTTGCGTGCAAGATAGAGACACATTGTTGGATTCACACCTGCGAACTCACCTAGTTCAGACAGCCCCGAGGGGAAGGCCAGCTGCTCGTGCACCAATTCGCAGGCTCAGTAAAATATGATTCACTTGAAATCAATACATTGTAAATTTGATTTGTTTTGATTGCTGAGTAATGTGCATGGCTGGAGGAGATCATAATATCTCTGGCTTGTTTTGTAATTGCCAATTTCTCTTCTATTCTTTTAATAATAATTTTAAAAATCCTTGTTTTTATTTTGTAAATAATAATAATAAAAAAACAAAAATCATTTAGAAGTTTAAAAAAAATGTTGTTTGTTCTCATCATTTAAAGAAAAGGTTTTTTTTTAAATAAATAAAATTTAAAAACAATTAAACAACCATAAAATTAAAAAACATTTTGGATTTGGAAATTTCTGAAAACCTAAAATTCATACTTTAAAACATGTGTTTTGGGATAACTTATTTCTGTGAGTCACTCAAAAACAGGTTTTGACGAAGAAGAGTACTTAAGACACGTAAGTGTTCTCAAGTATAAAAACGCATTTCACTTTCGCATTTCATTTGACAAGCATGTGTTTCTTGCACTTTATATTTTTCAATACTTTCACAATGTTGTTGCAGGAAAATGCTAATCTTTTTCAGGTTCAAAGATATTCAAATTTCATGTAGAAGTGATTTCAAGAATCACGAAAACTTTTCAGAAAAATGTCCCAATGAAAACTTGAAGGAGTCGAGTTTCTATTGCGTATGTCATAACATTTTGATGCCATAAAAAACTTTTCGGAAACTATTTCGCATCATGACATGAATATTTATTACCTTTCCTCTTTCAAAGCTCTCCAGTTAATCATATTGAATCCTATTTTGTCGTTTCCTATGTAGTCGGGATAAAAAATTTCTATCTATTGCTACTGCCTTATGACTTCATAGATGCTTACTTTTCTGAGTTGCTTTCATTTTTTCTGATTTGCACCCATCTTTTTGCCTAAAATGTGAAAAAGCATTGAGCAATAACTAACTTGGGCTCGTAAAATACATAAGTAAGTGTTCACTGTTCTACAAAAAAAAATTCTGCAAATTTTTGTATTTGCACTCATGTTGGATGATGTGGGATTCCATAAGGCCCACCTTCCAACAAGCCTCACTCCATCAACATCAACACTCTATCTGGAGATGCGGCTAGAGATTATTGTAGTACCTTGGAATCTGCATGACTTAATGGAAGATTTCCTCGCTAACAATCATGGGAATGCATCAATTTCTCTTGATTGATAGATCTTACATGTGACTTGACACAAACACATCTATTAGTACCTACTAAGATGTACTATTGGTACCTTGAGACCCATTGACATCAATGGTGGGTCATATCGCATTGGTTAACGACATTCATTAATGGTCAGTAATCCAATGAATTCCTTCTTTGTTCAACTTCAACACACCTATTCACATAAGAAAGAAATGTACCACGGGAAATATTTGAAGCAGTTGCATATTATGTGATTTTTGGTTGGTTGGTCCTTCTCAGGAGTAAAAAGGAGACGGGTTCAAGGATAGTCAAAGTATTCTTGCATATTTTTGTTACTTTTTTTCTTTTCAGTACCAGTGCATACCAGCGAGTACCACAGTTCCACTTTCAGGTTTCAGTTCTTGATTCCTTCAACCTAGTAGCAATTAAGATCCTTCAATTCACAATCTATGATCCAACAGCAGCATCAGCCACATTCATATTTCACAGTTCATCATCTTTTTGGTAAGTAGAGGTTTGTTGTTTTCTAATCTTTAACTGTGTAATTCCTTAAATGCTAGTAAATGAATGATTTTGGAAAATTCCCTCACCATGTTACATTAACTTACTCATTTTCATAAACTTAACACATCTTCAATTGCAAGAGGGTTGTATATTCATTACCATTTGATTCTATTTTACACATACCATCATTCCATTTACCATTGACCAACATGTCTCTTCCAAATTACACTTTATTGCAATTTGATTTGGTTTTGGGCATGATTCATTTAAACATGAAGAAAATGTACATTGATGTATTATCATTTCCGGGGCATGTGTACTTTCAAATATTAAGTATTGCAGCCATAAAAACAAATGAATGTTGTTAACACAAGAACCAACCTTTGTCATCTTCAGGGTTGTCACACAAGAACCAACCATAAGAAAACAAGTAAAAGAAATGAATGTTGCTAACCCAAGAACCAACATTTGTCATGGTTGTCACACAAGAACCAACCATAAGTAAAATCAGATGCTACTCATGTACTTCACATCATGGAATGATTTATTGTTAAACACATTGTCATGCAAGACCAAATTTAAGAGTCCAAAAATCTTATGCACACTTGCATGAGGACATGCAGCAAGTTCAGTTGGGGGGGATGTTTGGTTGCCTAAATGTCGTATTTTCATCCTATTTTCCCTTTACTATTCCTCACAGCCATCCCTATTCAACACTCCTTTAACCATTCCCTATGTGATTTTCATAAATAAATATGGGTTACCTTGTTATTTTCCAATTTATTTATTTTTAAGTATTTTAAGAGAATTTATGATTAAATATTAGAAAATTAACATGTTTTCATTTATATCTCAAAGTTGTGTGAGATTTGTGATGTGTAGGAATATTTCAAGATTTTCAACAAATGGATTATTCAAAAGCTTCTCAAATATTTCTTCCACCTTTTCAATATTTGGAGATAATTATTCAAGATAATTCCAAAGAGGAATATCATGAGAGAATTTGTCAGGATTTGAAGGGATAAATATTTTGTAATTATGGAAAATAGGTTGATAGAAAAGTGGATCTATATTTCAAAACATTTATGTATAAATAAGAGGGTTTTCTCCTCATTTGAGAGGAGGCCTATTTAGTGGTGTGGAAGTAGAGAAATAATCTGTCTTTTTAGAGTTAGTCATCGACTAGAGATTTGATAATTTTGTAATAAATTGATGGTTTGATACAAACATTTTCGATTCTCCGTATTGATTTTGATTTATTGTTTTAGATTAGTGTCTTTCATGAAATTTTATGCTTCCCTAGTTAATTCTATTTTTATGCAATCTCATGCTTTCTTAAATTAGATTTCTTTTCATGTAATTTCCTACTTTCATAAACTAGGTTCAATTTCAGTTGCCTGTGTGTCATTTCCAAGCATTAGAATAGGTTAGTGGCACTCTAATCCTACATATATTTTGTTTGCACCTCTAAGTTTACGCTCTTCCCAGATTGATAATTTATGTCGAAATAACTATCATACATTTCGCTTGACAATAATCTTATAATAGTAAATGATGATATCACATATCATTTCTATTAAATGCATAAATGGTAATATATATAATTTATGCATAAACTATAATTTATAATGTAAATTTTGATACATTTTTTTATGGCATAATGTAATGACTTTAATAAAAGAATAATATACTCATTGTTAAGAAATACCATAAGGAATGTATTAAGGAAACAATTAATAATTTTGGGGTGGTTGTGGGAGAACAACCTGTTTTTGGAAGTGATCACGATAGAAAGGGTGTAACGAAAAGGGAGAGGAGGAAAAGGGAAAATGCGATAGGGAAGAAAAGAAGAAGGGAGTCGCTCGTCGCATATTTTTTCCTCTGAGTTTTGACAACCACGCTTTATTATAGCTATTTTGTTTGACTATGAAATTGCTACATGGTCTGAGCCTCGAAAGTCCGTTTCCAGCTGATGAGTAGCACAATGGAGTGCAAGTTAGAGGCGATCAGGGGGCTAGGGTTTTCAGAATGCGGCTTAGGGTTTACAGTTGGTGTCTATCTTCTCGGCAACTGGCTTGAACCATGCAACCTCTTCCCTTGATCTCGGCACTCTGTTTACCTGCCTGTAATTCCGGCGTATGCTACCTGTGATTGTAGTGGGTTCTGTGACCCTGTGGAACTCATCAGAAATTTCAATATTATTGTGCTTCACCAACTTTTGGGACTGATTGCTCCATGCATGCATGTTGACCCTGAAGTCGTGCTGTACCCGATTGCACTTTCAGGCAGACAGATGAAACCGGTATCTATGGAATGCATGGAGAAGACTTATTGATACTTTTCATTATTTTTTTTCTTCTGAAAACACTGGATTTGATGGGGAATGTCGTCATGTCTTGTTGACTGAGCTACTGTGACATCTGACACCATCACGAGGTTAGGTGCTCTACTGACTCCATGTACTTCTCGACTCTGTTATTGTTTATTTTTGTTTTACTGTGCTGGTCTAGGGCTTGGTGTAAATCCTCTTCCAAGGGTTTATGGGCTGTGTTAGCTGGCTACCCCACATGGAGTTCACCCTCTAATCAGAGGGTTAGTACCAACCATGATTAAAAAGTGGGAATTAATCTTTTGTTAGCTATTGTTCGGTCTTCTCGTCATCGGTTTCTTTGGTGCAGTAGGTAACCCTGGGTTCTCTATTAGGTTTGCAGATTGCATTGTCTGCTTGGTGTCTCTGTTAGCTTTTGTGGGCCTGGTTACTTTTTATCCTTCTGGAACCTTCAAGGTTGGCCTGGTGTGGGCACAGGCTCTGGTCTTTCCACGGGTTTCCAAGATTACTCTTGGGTCACTACTCGTTTCTACCTGCACCCTCTTCTGTGGGGGGTATATCTTCGTTTAACCCTAGTACTAAAGAACCACTATGTCATCCTCCAGTTACCTGGGTGTTCTGGCTGCGGATATTGAGGATCTTCACTTGGGAAAGTCCCGTAACAAGAGTTGTTCTCGCCGAAAATCCAAAGCTCTTAAGGCTCTTGACCTGAAACCTAGATTTGTCCTGGGTCATGATGTATTCATGGATAAAGTAGAAACCTTGTGCCACAGGGCTCTTATAGGAAGACTTGAGTACTGTAAATTGTTGAAGGAGGAATGGGTCGATTGGGCGACCATCAACTGGAAACCTATCATTCATTACATTCCCACTATCAGTATTCTAGCTAACAATTGGTTGGTGATTGTTTTTATAGAAGAGATGGATGTCACACAGATTCTTGGGAACCTGCGAACTATCCAGGAAGGCTCCTTAGTTCTAAACTGGTGGCATTCCAGCTTCGACCCACTTACGGAAAGGGTGAATATTCGACACCTTTGGGTACTATTACCAGCGTTACCTTTTCCACTTTGGAATAAAGACGTCCTGATAGACTTGGTGAACATGATTGGGCATTTTGTATCCCTTGAAAAAGATTTTAATTTGTTATTTGACAAACGAATGGCAAAGGTACTGGTCGAAATTGATATTTCCAAAGGCTTACTCCTAGAAATTGATATTGTCTATGGAGACCTAGTTATTTCACAGAGACTCGATTACTTGCACATGCCTTTTAGGTGCAATTTCTACCATGAGACCGAGCACCTCCGAAACGCCTGTACCCTCCTTCGCATTGGCAGACAAGTTAAGCGAGGTTTTGATCCTAATCCAGGGCTTGCCTCACCTGTTCCTGTAGTCTCTCATCTTCCATTTGAGCCTCTGGAGGATTCAATTGATATTATCTATGCTTCTTCTTTGTTGACTCCATTTGAAAATCTATCTAAAATTCAATTGATGTATATTGAAGATATGGAAGTGTGTTCCCTTCACTCTCGCTCTGTACCTTCGGATAACCACAAGGATACCCCTACCTTGGTGCCCCTTACTTCCTATAAGGTTTTACATTTAGAAGGACCTCCTCCCTTCACGTTCGAACACTATCCTTCCCTCCCTTCGTCCTCGGCATCTCCCCCCTCTTCCTTTGCAACTCCCCCCTCTTCCTTACCAGGTACCACTAATTCACCGATTAATAAGTTATCCTAAAGCCCCTGTGAAGCTCGGGCTTTCAAGGATCCTTCACTTTTAATATCCCTCTCGATCTTCACTGATAAATCTCCTATCTCCCCTTCCACGATCCCTTTGGATTCCATTCGATTTAAAAATGTGACCATACGAAAGTCGAAGAAGCCTCCTTCAGAGACCCCTGGGGATTTAGGGAACTATACTCCCCTCTATACAAGACTTAATAATGCAGCCAAACAGCCTTGTATCTCTCCCTCCTACTCTCAGGTACTTAGAGCAAGCACACCTGCCGAGTCAAGTTCCCCATGAAAATATTATCCATGAACATTCGGGGGTTTGGGGGGCTTACCAAACAAAAATCCCTTGGCATACTGTCCTCTGATCTAAATCTAGATATGATTCTTCTTCAAGAGACTATGTGTAGTTATTCTCAGTCTCTTCTTCTTTTTTCTAAATTAAAACCAGGGTGGGAATTTTTTATCTCAGATGCATCTGGCCTTTCAGGGGCCTTCTTACAGGCTAGAACCCACTCCTGGTTCGATGCAAAGCCTTTTCATCCTTGCCAGGCATCATCCTCAAAGCTAGCATCAAGGGGTTATCCGAGGTCCTCTCTATTATTAACTACTATGGGCCCTATACCCAAAGAACTAATTTCTGGGATAACATTTTGGCGGGTGGATTACTAAGCTTCCCAAATTTACTCTTGGCTGGGGATCTTAATTTCACCGTCTCCTCTTCTGAAGTCTAGGGTTGCAAAGCAAGGATTGACCGCTTGGCACCTTATTTCTCCCAACTCATTTTCAGCAACAATCTGGTTGATCTCTCCATGAACTTTCCTGACCCTACTTGGAGGAATGGGCGTACTGGGGATGCAGGCATAAGTAAAAGGCTAGACCGGTTTCTTCTATCTGACTCACTTCTTCCTAGTCTCACTTGCTATAGATCTTGGGCTACACCTTTTGATGTCTCATACCACTACCCTATATGCCTGGAATGGGACCCGAGACTAAGTACTCAGATTTATCCCTTTAAATTCAATAGGGCCTGGCTCATGGAGGATGATTTTCCACCTCTGGTGACTTCATCTTGGAAGGCTCCTCTGGCCTTGGAAGATTGTAGCCATATGGAAGCTCTCACATTTAAGTTGCGTAGACTCTAAGGCATGGTAAAAGAATGGGAAAGAAAGGAAATTTGTGAAAGGAAGCTTTAGATCTTAGAAATTAATGAAGAAATCTCAAACATCTTACTTGAGGATTCGGGCCTCATGACTGCTTCAAATGCGGATAAACTGAAATACCTTCAAGTTAGGAAGGGAAAATACTGAGCTCATGAGATTACTACACAGAAATTGAAAAGAAGAGTTCAGTGGATTAATGAAGGGGGTGCAAATACAAAATTTTCCACTCCTATGCTTCTGCTAAAATAAATACAAAAGAAATCTAGTCTCTTAATGATAAGGAAGGTAGAGCAGTATCTGAGGATGCAACTCTTAAGATGCTTGGGAAACAACATTTCGATGCCTTTTTTGAAGATGACAAGAAAACGAATATTGCTGACCAATTAAAGGTGATCAGAATCTTCCCAACTATGACAGTGGAAGAGGATATTTACTACTTCCTTAAGCCCATTTCGATCCAGGAAGTTGAAGCCATTCTTAAAGGGTTTAAGAAAGATAAAACCCTTGGCCCTAATGGATGGCTGGTAGAGTTCTTCCTGGCTTTTTTTTACCTTATTGGTGAGGAACTAGTCATGGCTGTTGAGCAGGCTAGGACACAAGGGAAAATTATTGGGGCACTAAACTCTACTTTTTTTACTATGATACCTAAGTGTGAGAAGCCTTCTACTTTTGCTGACCTCTGTCATATCTCCTTATGTAACCTTGTTTACAAGGTTATTTCTAAGATTACTGCTCTTCGACTGAAGCCTCACCTAAATAGGTCTATATCTGCACAACAATTTGGCTTTCTTAAGGATAGGCAGATTACTGAACCTGTTGGCATAACCCAGGAAGTATTGCACTCTATAAAATCTAAGAATTCAAATGTTCTGGTATTAAAACTTGACTTAGTCAAAGTTTTTGATAGGGTAAACTGGACTTTTCTAAGACTTCTTCTTATTCAAATCGGCATCCACCTATTAGGTGTGAATTGGATCATGGATTGTGTATCTAGTGCTTGTTTTGCAGTCTTAGTCAATGGGACTCCCTCGAACTTTTTCCCAGCATCTAGAGGAATTCGTCAAGGCTGCCCCTTGTCCCAATTATTATTTATCTTGATCATTGAGAGTCTCAGCAGAATTATTATGGATGCTCAGCAGAATGGCCACATATAGGGTTTTCAATACTCATCTAATCTGTCGATAACACATCTGCTATTTGTAGATGATGTTATTTTATTTGGTATTGGTACTATCAGTGAATGGAGAGCTTATAAAGATTCACTGGACTTGTTCAGGGATAATTTTAGGGGTGAATTTTAGCCCAGCGGGCTATTTTTCCATGTTTTTCTCCCAAAAAAGATTCGCCATTTTGCATTTTTTGAAGCCCTATTTCGCCCAATTTTGATGGGGTAAAAATTTTTCACCCTAAAAATCGCCAAATTATTATACAAACGATATAAAATCCTTGAAAATTAAAATATTTTTTGAAAAATATCGCCAATCATTTTATAGTTGGCGTTTTAAGAATTGGTAATATTCGCCAACATTTATACACTTTTAAATAAGTATGGTTCCTTAAAATCATCCTTGGACTTGTTCTGCTCGGCCATGGGTATGACTGTCAGTTTGGAAAATTCATCATTTCTTTATCAGAATGTTGATACTGATACTAGAAGCCAAATTGCTGAAATTCTTCCCTACAGCATGGAACCGATCACATCGGGCTTTAAGTACTTGGGATACCGCCTTAAACCTTTGGGGTATCATACCTCTAACTAGAGATGGATGGTGGAATTATTTGAAAACAAGATCAAGAACTGGACCTACAGGTTGCTCTCTCTCGGGGGCAGAGTTGTACTTATAAAAGTAGTACTCACTGGATTAGCAGTTTATTGGTTTTCCCTGGCAAGATGCCCTAAATCTATACTGAATTTACTAAGGAGAGCCATATTCTCCTTCTTGTGGGGAAGCTCAGAAGATCATCAGAAAATTCACCTAGTGTGTTGGAAAACCGTATCAGCCCCAATTGAATATGGTGGATGGGACATTAAGAACCTTGAATTGTTTGGAATCTCGCTGAGATTGAAAAGCATGTGGCAGCTACTTATGGGGAATGGTATTTGGAGCAAGATCATTACACATAAATACATCAAGAACAGGCCCTTAGTGGAATGGATCAAAGCTCAGAAATTCAACGTTTCTGGAACTTCATACTTTTGGAATGGCTTTATTAGGATAGTGTCTTGGATTACTGGACAATAGGGTTGGAAGGTGGGAAATGGATCCAATATTTGGCTGGGAGTGGACCTTATTGTTGGTATTAATACACAGTATCTCTTATCCGAGGATCTAAGAGAGTACCTTACTGACTTGGGAATAACCAATCTAGCCCAGGCACAAAATCTGGAAGTTTACGGACATGATTTTAATTGTTGGTATATTGCTTCAAATCTGAATTTGGGGGGTGACTGGGCAGTACAATGGAGTACTTATGTTAAAGGCCTGTCACATGGTGGAATAAGAATTGGGAACTCTGAAGATTCACTGCTATGGATGTTTGACAAAAAATTGGGTAAGGTGACTGCAAGGAGAGCATATGAACTTATTGTCTCTGAATAGCTGACGGTAATGGATGATAATTTTCTCTTGAAGGTTTGGCATTTCAACATCCCTCAAAAACTGAAATGCTTTATTTCACTAACTTGTAATCTGAAAATTAATACCTGGGACATTCTGTGTAAGAGGGGATGGTGTGGTCCCAATAGATGCAACCTCTCCAAATCTAAGGTTGAAACAGTAGAACACCTTTTCATTGGCTGCTCCTTTGTGGAAAAGGTGATTCATGGTCTTAGAAGAAACTTTGATGTTCACCTACTTTGGTCTGATTCGTCTCTATTAGGAAATCTTATTAGCTGGGTCTCAAAGGGTGGTAGTCTCCAGTATCTGCCTTTATTTTTCATATGGAATCTTTGGAAGTCAAGGAACATATATATTTTTGAAAATTTGGAACCTAACATAGCCAGTCTATGTCATCTAATCATGCTAGAGGTTTCATCAGAGTCAAGTCCCGCAGGTAATAAGTCCCAAAATTTGAAACATTGGAGATCCCCCTGTAATGAAATTCCCAATGGTGTTTTTTGATGGAGCTGCAGCTAAATCTATTGGAGGAGCAGGTATTTGTATTTGGTTAAATGAACAACATTTTTTCTATAAAATTAGGCCATGGTAGCAGCACTAACACTAGAGCTGAGCTATTAGCACTCTGGGCATCATTATACATCGCCAAAGATATTGGGTTGCCATACTTACATATCTTTGGTGATTCCTCAATGATTATAAATTAGGCAAAGGAAGAATCCACCCTTGACATGGTGAACCTTGAGGCTTGGTGTCTTAACACCAGGATACTTATGTCCTCATTCACACGGGTGGATTTCAGTCATGTGTATAGGGAACATAACAAGAGGACAGACTCCTTATCCAAGGAAGGGCTGATGATGGGTTCAGGACATCTCTTACTCATTGAATCATGTGATGATGAGTTTATTGGGGAAGTCTCACTCCAGCTATTTTAGAGCTTTGCTCTGTTCTACTTTAGACATTTGTCTCCTTGGCACTTTTGAGTTATTTTTGGTTATGTTGAGCAGCAATAACAGAATCATAGAGAGATTACATGCCATGTCTTGGATAAGGATTCTGGCCTCTTGTTATTTTCTTTGGGGACATCTTTGACTGATGATATATTGTACACGTGATGAGAGGACTCTTACCTGTATTTGATGCCCAGGTACTGATAGTTTGGTTCTTGTATGAGAATAGTTAAATTATGTATTAAATGCTGAAGCACTATTGTTTTGTTAGGCCCATTGGGGACCTGACGTATTGCTTGATGATGTACCAGGTTACCTTTGTTTCAATAGAATATCAAGGAACTGCTTTTTTCGTCTGAAAAAAAAATAGTTATTCGAAACAACTTACAAACCCTTATGTGATTTGTGTGTTCCATCCGGAAGGTATAGAAGGTATGTGATTTGTGTTTTCAATATTCGAAGGGTTGAAGAATGGTTGACCTAATTAATGGGAAAATGACTTGATTGTTTGGTTAACCATGTTATTATGCTGCAAATTCATATTCGTGTTGAGTGCTCTGTGTTGGGAATACCTCACGCTATTTTCTGTTATAAATCTTTTCTTTTAAATGTTGTGAACTCTATCCAAGAGAGAGAAGGGTATTTCTAGAAGAACTTCCATGCATACCTTGTTTAATTCATACCTTAGCTAGATTGTGTTTCTGCTATATTTTGTTCCATCTAAATAGAGTAATCTCAAGAGAGATTAACTTCAGTCATCAATGTATTTTCTGTGGAATAAGACATAGACGCCCTCGCTTCTGCAAGAATTTGGTTGACCTTTATATAGAGGGGTACACTCTAGGTTCGTCTTTTGTGGAGAAATATGCATCCCATAGCTTGTATTTTGGGGTTATAACCTCAGCAGAATGTCATAAGACGATGAGAGGGATATTCGGACTTCCTTAATCCTCTATGTATTAATGTGCAATTTGCATTAAAATATAGTCATGCCTCGGCTGTTATCTTGGACCCATTCCTTACGCATGTATGATTTTAGTTATTTTAGAGCAGCGCCGAATGAAGGGAAATTTATATGGAGCAGCGCCAAACAAAGGGAAAACTAAAATCGAGAGAACCGTTCTACACTCCATTTAATTGATATATATATTCATCCTTTGATTAGTCAAGTGGAGTGTAATTCCACTTTCTTAAAATATATATACATATATTCGTGATGAGTCAACTCGAGTGTAATTCCATCTTTAATATATATATTCCATCTTTAATATATATATCAAGTCAAGAAGTATAATTTCATTTTTTAATATTTAATAGAAGAGAAGAGCTTAGGCAAACCTTTTTTTATGAAATTTAATTTGTAAGACAAAGCCTTTTGATTGTTGCAAATCAATCTAGAGTAGGTAAAGCGAGAAGAGTTGTGTATCTAGTAATCCTTGATTTTAAGAGGAAGTCTTATAATAAGGGTATTGAAGTTTTGAAAATGCTCTTTGTAAAAGACACTTTGAGGCAAAGGAAAAATAAATGGAAGTGGATGTGTTGTCGAGTTGTAATATTCTTTGTTGCTTAAAAATCTAATAAAAAGATTAACAATTTTTGGTAGACGTAGCCCCTAGTTGTTGTAAATCACGTATATTGTTGTTCTTCTCTTTCTATGTGCCTTATTTTTGTATTTTCATCCAAGATAATGCTTGAGGGTGAATCCGCGGACCTGGGTAACACTTTTTGGCAAGCGCGTTTTGGCAAAAATGAAAAAAAGCACCTTGGTCGAGGGTTTAACAAGCCCTCGACTGAGGTTTTTATATCTCGACTGAGATTTTATCAAGCCCTCGACCGAGATTCTTTTAAGCCCTCGACCGAGGTATTTACTAACCCTCGGTCGAGCTATTAAAACCTCGACCGAGGGTTAATAAATACCTCGGTCAAGGTACCTGTATAAAAAAAATTATAAATAGGGGCCGCGGGCCCCCACCGTTTGTTTCACAAAACCACAGTGTGAAAGCTCGACCGAGATATTAAGTGAGAGCAACGTGAGCATTGGCACCCATTGGCACCCTAAAGCAAACCAAACACCCCGAAGCAACCCAACCTCGTCACAATGGCGTCGGACCCAAGAGGTAACAGTTAAAATAATTGTTTTTCAGTTTAAATAATTGTTTTTCAATTTAAATGGAATTTATTTATTTTTTTTAATAAATTTATAAAATTTATTTTAAAATATGGTAAATGTATGTTTTTATTATTTCCATGTTTAAAATGTGTACCGGCAAGCAGAAATGCTGCCGGATTTTTGAAAATTTGTAGTTAAATTGAATTTTTTTATTAATTTGTTATATATATAAAAATTATGTCAACCGGTAGCGTTTATGCTACCGGTTTAATTTTGAAATGTGTCCCGGGCAAGCCAAAATGCTGCCCGATTTTTTTCAATCCTCCGTGAATTCATGGAGGATTGAAAAAAATTCATAAAACACCAACTAAACAAACCTATATGAACCATAGAGACAAATCACAACCAAAAACCACAATATAGTTCCCTAGATCAATGATCTTCTCAATCAACTCAAGAACCACAATATAGTTCCCCTAGATCAATGATCTTCTCAATCAATTCAGGTATAGATAAGGTACCTTTGAGTGGTTGAAAATGCTTTTAAACTTAAATAATTCCCAAAAATGTTCATACGGATGATGGATAATAATGTATGCCTATTCACAACTTCCTTTGTGGTCATATATCTAGATGATGTCCTCATCTTTAGTAAAACCTAGAAGGAACATATAAAGCGCATTATTAAGTGTTCAACACCCTTCAACAACATAAGTCATATACCGATATAAATAATTATTCATTTGGAATTCAAAGAATTCAATATTTAGGATACATATCATAAATGATCATGTTGTGCATGTGGATCCAACGAAGATCCATGTCATTTATGATTACCCAACCCTAGTGACACTAAGGGACTTTTACAACTTCTTGGGCCTTTCCAACTTCGACCATAGGTTTGAATTTAGGTTCTTTCACATCACTTCCCCTAAGCAAGGTGATCAAGCATAGATCCAAAGATAATTCTCTTTATCCAAGGTGTAGTGGAAAGCATTCAAGGATTTCGAATGTAACCTATGCTTATCACCAATATTCATGTCACCAAACAAACAACAATCAGTTAAGTTTAAGTTAGATGCCTAATATTATGTTGTAGGTGCAATCCTCACATGGCATGATGGACATCTAGTGGACTAGAGAAATAAGAAACTCTTTGACACAATCCATAAGTACCCTTCCTATGCCAATGAAATGTATTATGTTAGTCACAC
>LPNX011155683.1:4714-87264 GCA_001517045.1 Pseudotsuga menziesii
GTCAACATCTGACAGGTAGTTAATGAGGTAATGACCGGTATATCTTACCGTAGATTTGGCAGCAGTATAATCAATTTTTCCAGATTTGGCAAATATCCGACGAGACCGACGCCTGTGCACACACGTTTCGAGGGAAATTCGATCGAATTTCCGCATTTATTAGGGATCGGATGGCGGGTGTGGTCTTGTCCAGGCATTAATGACGACCGACGGGTTCAGTCTAGATGACCGTTATGTCCGGGATTATCGTATTGGGCATAAAAGCAGAAAGTATTCAATTGAGACGGTTACATTTGCAGAAAAACCGAGAGCCATAGAGTAAGTTGTTAAGAGTTTTGTGTCCAGAGCTAAGTGGTTACAGAGTGCTATGATTTTCAGAAGTTGCAGCCAGTGCATGTCTGCCATTTTGTACTGAGTGGGTTGCGTTCGAGGACGAACCTCTAGAAGGCATGCTAAGACGTTTCGACCCTGGTGGCCATAGGTCTGCCATGACGACGTCGCCCAGGGTTGTGAAATTAAGTACAGCACAAGTCAGACAGCCGCCAAGGATGAAGGGTCAAGCGCCAGAAGTAGAAGTTGTCACCAAAGTCTCTACTAAGGAGAAGAAGAACGCTGAGCCGATCACTGAAGATAAGAAAGCATAGCAGAAGAATGATGAGAAGAAATCTCCCGCTAGGTGGAAAGTAAAAATGAGAAAAAGAAAGCAACGGGAGAAGGTCGCCGACCTATTTGATCAGCTAAGAAAAGCACCAAAGATTGCGGAGGCAACGCAACAAAAATTTGATGATCAGAGGCAGCATGGGTACCTGGAGCACTTCGAAGAGAAGAGAAGTGGAAGAGGACAGCAAACCCAACAGTCGGTAGAATTCCTGGAGGCAGGCAAAGGCTTGTTCTCGGAATGGAATTCATGGTTTGCCCCTCCTTCATATACGAGGCTCTAGACTGAATGAAATGTTTGAGAAGGCTGGAAGATATAGAATTTCCTTATGATAAAAGTTCTAACCCAGATAAAGAGGAAAGGATATTTGTAGAAAACCTCTCAAACACTAGAAGGCTCTTAAAAGGGTTTCAGGAGCGAAGAGAGTGAAACCATGACATTGGGCAGGAAGGATGAGAGAGCCCAGCGAACCAAGTTACATAAACTATAAAGAGAGTGTCGAAGTGATGCAGAAGGAAGTCACAGGACTTCGTGACAGGTTGCAGAGGGCTTCGCAGGAAGCCAAGGAAAAGATACAGCAGGAGAAGCCCGCTGCAGGTGGCTCGAGGACGAGCCACAAGTAAGTGTTAGGGGACTGTTGGAGCAGGGTCCCGCAGCTACAGAAGAAGCTGCTAGTTTTGGCGGAAAGAAGTTAAGACAGAGCTACGACACCGTAGCACGTTTCCAGTTGGAGAGCAGAGCCGGAAACCATGACTTTTAAGATAGAAAAGTCAAGAAGGCAATGGTACCTAAGCGGTCGAGAAGAGAGAGCTCAACCACTGCATTGAAGGCAGCGGCGGAAGACAGGAGGGCTCAGCGATCCTCATAAAGAAGAAGGAGCAATGAGGCTGAAGCATTGAAGGCGAAGGACAGAAAAGCGAAGCGGTGCATAGTACCCATGATCAGTGCCGGGAAGCATGGAAGACTGCAGAGAGCTGTGGTGTGATGGAAAGCGGCTACCTCAAGTACAGATATGGCTGACTGTCACTAGTTAGGTTTTGGGTTACTGTTGGGACAGGCCCACAGTGTTGTAATGGCAAGACCTTCAGGCTACCTATAAAAGAATATATTTTGTATTGTAAAAGGGTTGGCGGGTTGAAGAGCTAGCTAGTCATTTTGTTAGTTAAGTAGTTGGTTCATTCAGTCGTTCGTTAGTAGTGTTTTTGCAGACTATTAGACTGTTGTAAAATCCTAGCTCTGGTTCTGTTATTAGCGGTAGCAATCTTACGGTAACCAGGAGCTGGCTTATAGAATATGTATGTAAAGATCCACAGGGATCGACAGAGAGGGAAGAGTATATTGTAGGAGAGCAATATAGAAGAGAAAAGAGGTCTAAGAGAGAAGATCTTAAGCTGCATATGTGGTGCAGCAGAACTGTGTTTTACCTTCCCTTGAGCTATAATAAAAACACAGTTCTATGGATGTAACTTCCATCCTAGAGGTGAACCACGTTAAAATCAGTGTTATGCGATTGGTTTATGTGTTATGTTTACTTATGCATTTCTCAGTCAGTTTATGGACTTTGTTTACAGTTTAATGAATGAATGTGTTAATCAGTTCACAGCAATATAGAAGGGTAAATATAGGTTAACGTCTTTGGCATGTTGTTTATGGTTCATTTATGCTTTGTGTAAAATAGTCTCTATTGTAGTATCGAATAGCCTTGTATGTTAAGTCTTGCACGTCGACACGAGCAACGCTAAGTGCGCTAAACCGCGGAGGTAGGATATCACAGAGAGGTGATACCGCACCGGCAGAGGAGCTGCGGTGCGCGATACCGCAGGTGAAGGACTTAGCGTTGGGCAGGAACTGTGTGTCGCACCGTGCGCGGCGATGCGATAAGGTTAGAGATATCGCGGGTCTAAGAAAGTGCGCGCCGCAGGGAAGGATCGCGCGGTGGTATAAAGGAATATATTGCGGCTAGAAGAGCTGTGAGGCGAGGAAATCACGCGACGCGAGCAGGAGATCGCGCGACGCGCAGAAGAGAGACCGCAGCTAGGAGAGCTGTGAGCCACCAGTGGGATCGCCACAGAACTCGGTCCAAGATGCTTGAGTCCTTGGCCAACCCATTAGAGTCACTTCGGGTGAGACTTCAGGCCGCTTTGCGGTCTGTCGCCGAAAGGGCCAGTGATCTAGGGGTGTTGTTGGTTGATTATAGTAAACTCGGGTCTGCCCATAGCAGCCAAAAAAGGTTCTCTTGGGTCCCATAGCTCCCTTATTGCAATATTTAATTCCTCTTCCCCAACCTAGGGAACTAGTAGGTGGGTGAAACATTGTCAACTAGTAGTCTCATTGGGATGGGGACATGGCATAAATGCCCTTGCTCGTTCATCTCCCGTTCACATTTCACATAGATAGTGGTCATTACAATGTACATCATTCCATATGATCCTCTTTTCTACCAACCATGGTGATTTGTTTTGTAGTGAATGTTTATTTTGTCTAACACAAAAATTTGTGATGGTGTTAGGGTTAATTAGAAGGCGAGGAAAGTTTATAGTCATTCATTCCTAGATTTGGAGATCTATTTGAAATTTTGGGTTAGTTTTGAGTTGATAGAAGAAGAATTTGGGTTAGTAGCAACTTTGGTTATAGGAAAATCTTGGTACACATCTAGTAATTCTAGTGCACTAAGAAGATTAGCAAATAATATCATGTTAGATACCATGTCTCAATGTTACTTTTGTTGTTGCATTTTAGAAAAAAAGTGGGCGTTAAGGAAAGGCCTTCACTAGTGTGAAAATATATATTAAGGAAACCCCTTCACTAATGTGAAAAATATATTATGAAGCTATGGTCATGCTCACTTGCTCTTTGTTGGACTAACAAAAGTGGAAGTAGGCAACAGAACATAAAAAACACGAACACAAATATTGCCAGAGACACAAATATCGTTTTGGAGGTTAAGAAACATCTCTTACACCTCTGACACTAATAGAAATGAACATGAGCTACCATGGTTATCCTATATGGAAAGCAACACCAACTCTCAACCTCTTTAGATGCCCTTTTTTTTCTAGGTGATGCATATCTCAACTCATGCCAATTTCCCTCTTACACATGACCCACCCAAATTTTTTGAAACTCTACTACTTTTGCTCTATCTAAAGAATATACTAACCCTTTTGAGGACAATGCTCATAGTTTGGTGACTCAGGTGCCCTACTTTATTAATACTCATTATTACAGCTAAAAATTGTCACCTTGCCTAATCCCCTAAGTCTATTGGCCAAAATCGTTTTTGGAGGGGTTTTTGCCCAATTTTAAGAGCTCTTACGCACCTTGTCTTTTGACATAGGGCGTCGACCAAGCCTGACGCGTTTTTCCCATTGACAAGAAGCGTCAGTGACACTTGTTGCACTTGGACAATGAGCATCGACCCTCCCTGGCGCCTTATGCTAATGTGGAAAGAGCGTCAACACTCTCAAAATGGAAAAAAAAGAGAGATTATGAGAACCTTCTAGATGAAAGTCCTCGTGGAGGCTTATCCCAACTGACTGGAGTAGGTGGCACTCTCATCCATAACCTCTAGGGATGATCCCTCACCTTCCTCCAAAATAATCTCAACCCATTTGGTCCCCTTTGGCCTATATAAGCAACCTCTCCCTCATGGATGAGGGAGGACCAAGGAAAGCACCTTTATGATGGTGGAATCATTCTGAGTGTGAGAAAGAAAGAATGTGGTCTTGTGAGTGAGAGATTGTAGAGCTTGTGATTGTGAGTCAATAGCATTGTGAGAACAAGGCTTCAACATCAAGGCTTTGGTTGTAGTTTTCTTCTCTATTTATATTAATACATATGTGTTTCCCTTTCCCATGAATAATTTGTGTTTGATGTGAGTTGTTTATTGATTTTCCCCTTGATCATTAGCATAGACTATTGAATTATCTTGTTTCTTTCACTTTTGTATATTGTCAATAGCATTGTGAGAACAAGGCTTCAACATCAAGGCTTTGGTTGTAGTTTTCTTCTCTATTTCTATTAATACAAATATGTTTCCCTTTCCCATGAATAATTTGTGTTTGATGTGAGTTGTTTATTGATTTTCCCCTTGATCATTAGCATAGACTATTGAATTATCTTGTTTCTTTCACTTTTGTATATTGTCATTTACATTCTTTTGCAGGTACAACTAATTGCAAGAGCATTCAGAAGGCAAGGATCATCTCCGTTGTGAGGTAAGAAAGCTTTACATTCAAGTGATTTGACAATCTAAGGAAATGATGCATTGTTGTGTATGTTTTGTTCTAGATCTATCCCATGTAGACTAGGGAAACAATCTTTGTCCGCATTAATTGAGAATTTCCGATAATACTCATCATGGGCTTTAATTATATTAATTTTGGTATGTTTTGTCAAATAGTTTTATAATTAAATTACTTTATCTATGTGTACATTTGCAGACTTTTAAGAATAATAAATTGGCTAGACTATCTAAACATATTTATTGATGTCCTCATTTTGCTTATAAAAACAAGATTAGCGTTTTTTTGTTTTTTTTTACAAAAATGCTTAATAGATATAGCCACAACAATTTGATAATATCAAATAATCAACCATATAAAAAAAGTTGTCACATCATAAATAACATTGAACATTTTTATGTTGACAAAATCACCCATAGCTTACATTTAGTTTTATCCACACTCACACAAGATTTTGACTCTAGATTTATCCATTAATATAAGCTCGATCACTTTGTTGCTTATCACTAAACCACACTTGCACTATCTTTATCTTACAATTGGTATGCATATAGGATATTGTTGACACTATATCCTACTTGACCATCTCATGAACTCGAATTTTCTCTTTAACAAAGATTATCATCTCATGAACTCGAACTTTCTCGTCTTAGATTTAAGAATGTATAAAAAAATGAAAAGCTTTTATGAAAAAAGAGTGAAGATTAATGAACTCTAAAAACCGGTGACACAAATGGGTTATGGATTTCACTACTTAACCGACCATTTGCAGCGATCGGACGACCTGGCTCGCGTGAGCGGTCACATCTGACGTTGCCAATCATCCAATCGGTGCAAATGGTCGGGTAAGTAGGTTACTCGATGGGTTATTAGTGTCGTTGCCAAACTCCTAATTTGGACATGAGCTTCTATTGTACGAGTGACATTTAATATGTACTAAATTTCATGTTTCATTATATCACTCCTAATTTGGATGATAAATTGTATTTTGAGAATATTGAACTCGTTAGTGTTTATAAATTTTATTGTAATTATATTTAGTCTTGTTACATGAGCTTCTGTTGTAAGAGTGACATTTAATATGTACTAAATTTCATGTTTCATTATATCACTCCTAATTTAGATGATAAATTGTATTTTGAGAACATTGAACTCGTTAGTGTTTATAAAGTTTATTGTAATTATATTTAGTCGTGTTTATTATATACTAGCATACCCTCAAAACGGGGGAGATGAAACATCGAAGAAAATTTTAATATGTTGCAAAATGAGAGAAAGTTGTGTGTATGTACATAATATAATTTTATGTGTTTAAAGCAAGTCTAACTAATTTATGTAGTCATAGTAGTTGAGTAATAAGCCACTTTGTAAGCCACTTTCAATGAAACCCAAAAAGAATAGTAGTAAACATAAGTAATGGCCGAGATCTTCTTGCATACGTAAAACTTGGAAACCAAAACCAAAAGTTCCATTATCAATTTATCAATTTTCTTCCCCGCCCTCTCTATAAAAACCTCCAACAACTCTACTGTCTATCCCACGGCTCTACTTTCTATTAATTAAAATAAATATTTAAAAAGTTATACTAGTTACAATTTACCATTTTCTTTTCTTTGTATATTTAATTACATATAAAGTTACCATTCTAATTTTCATCAAAATTTAATGATTATAATGAAATTGCATATTAAACTATAATACAATCGATTTTAATTATGCGATGTTGATCTTAATATTTGTCAACAACTAATATATCATTCAACTTAGAGTGATGTATAACGAAGCAATGCTTGTCATCAATTTAATTGATTGGTTGTATTGATCACTAAACAATCCCATGTCAAAAACAACATGGGACCCCTTTTTTTGTCTCTAGGAATGCCCTAGAGGATTTAGGGAACCATACAACATCCCAGTGCAATTATACCTTGAAAGATAATTTTATCGTTCTTAGATACGCCTAAGATAATCCTTGGAGTGTTTTTTTATGTAGGATTTAGCACATTCCTTTTTTTTTCATTCGGAAGCAACAAACTAAATTACTTATGCATCCCACACATCATCGAGGATTATGAGAATTATTTTGTGTGCAAGCTTGATAGGTTCTTCGCTTAGTTATGTCACTAACCACATCTTCATCAGTTGACAACAATAAAATCCCAGTGTTAGATCCATGCGTGCTTAAAGATTGAGAATTGATCCATTGATTTATAATCACAGTCAAATGTGACTCAAATTTTTGTGTAGCCAATGTGGCCATGTGTCGATGTGAGCGAAATTCCCTTCGTTAGACTTAGATATTTATAAGCTATTCTATCTTACACCATCCTAACTCTCTTGTGTGGGGGCCACATGGTTTATCCAAGCCTTACGCATTAGGCCAGTCATTGGGGTGATTTAAATGCCTAAAACCATTTCAATGGCCATTTTTCATTAATGCTCACATAAACTTATTGTGATAATGGTAGAGGACCCTTTGAAAAGTAAAGGCCAATTGAGTACTTCTCAATTGAGTATTTCTAAATAAATTTGTCTATGAAGTATGAGACAAATTAATAAATTTAGTAGCTTCTTGTTCCAAACTTGTCGAGATTTTTTTTAAAGGTAATATTGTAAGTAAAACCTTTTGTTGTATGAACTTTCTTTGTACCAATTACCTTCATGTCTAGATCTAAGCTCATACAACTAATTATTACTTGGTTATATGTGAGTTGTGATTATCAAATAACATGAACATAAGATGACAACTTAAACTTTATGGGTTCATCCAACAAAATAACATGGGGTTTAATGATTAAAATTGATGTGAAAACAACACGTTCCTTCTATCCTCTTGAAAGCCTCGCAATTGGGGTGATATGATTATGGTAGGGTAGTCCAAACTTTCCTATTTTTGCATGTACAACCTCTTGCTTACTAAAACCCTTGTGTTCTAGATGTAACCTAAGAAGATATTGAACAAGTGTTTCCTCTGTGGTTAATAAGTCAATCAAGAGTTCAAAATACCTTCCAATTCTGAGTTTTTGACTCCTCCTTACCTCTCCCACTAAAGGTTGCAAATCACCTTCAATAAGATTAAGTAAAGTATATTTCCCTGCTCTATTGGGCCCGACAATTGTAACTCATGAATACCCACATCGACATTACTAAGTCTGAAAACCTCTCTCCCCTGGTAGATGAAAGTAACTTCAATAATAATAAAAAGAGGTGGTGTGAGTTTAGTAGTGTCACGTCCCCGACCCTCCGACCGGCGAAGAGGACGCGACTAACACCACAACAACTGGGCAAACAACCCCATGAACACAAACAGGGATAAATAAATGCTGAAGTTAAAAGCTTAACATGATGCATAACAGGAATGCTAAGATGCATAATTCTTCAATCATACAGAGTTACTCAATAATCAGCGGAAGCAACACACACATTCCAGCATTTAACATGTTCATCATTATTCATTTGACATCAATATAATTGCAGAGATGGAATAGTCAAGGTAACTTATCTTTTGATGAAGATTTCACCCCGCAACCAGCTATGTCACTGCAATGTTCCACCCAACCATAGGCCAGCGTGCTCATCAATCTCTCAGCAACACTGCCACCCCTGAGTTGGGCATGATTCCTCAAGGAATAAGGGTCAACACAGGCTTACACATAGCCAAGGTTTGCCAACACACAGCCAAACCCACACCACAGGGTTCTCCAGGTTATCAAGGATCTAGGATAGGCTGAATGCCAAACTGGTGACCTCAACACTAGTATTCTCATGCATACCCAGCCTCTAATCCCACTCTCAGCAGTCCGAAGACCACCCACTGCATACCGCAGCAAACAACCCACTCATGGCTCTGTGATGAAGGCAAAGACAACCGGGGACAGTCCCAAACAAAAGATGAAACATAGCTTGAGCCCACACGACAACTTAGAGTTGTTCTTGGCCTTTCCGTGGCCAAACAACCCAACAACAACAACACCCAAACCAAGGTACTTCAGCAACCCAACTTCACAATAAAAATGGTGGCAACTTTACACAATCCACAATGGATAAGAAAAAAAAACTCCCAGCATAGTCGTGGAAGACTCAGCCAACGGGTGTGGCAATCAACAGTCACAGACTCACAGCGAAAACGGTGGCAGCTATACTCTGTCCCAAAGCAGGGAAGAAGAAAACACACAGGCACAGTTCGAAATGGAAGAAGGACGGACTCACAACAACACACAGAAATCGTGGGAAGAACCATAGCAACCCAAATCGTGGGTGAAACCAACAGCAAGCAGAAATCGTGGATTATAGCCATGGCTATGACACATACCAGCAGAAATCGTGCCCTTGAGGTCGTTTCACCTGCTCGCTGCATGCACAAACCAAAGAAGAGCCGCGATTGGTGCGCGAGGAGGAACTGAATGCCTCTCTGCGTGAGGATCCTAGCTTGTACGCGCGAATCAACCAACCAACGCGAGGAACGAATAGACCATGGAGAGAATGGCGGTGGAGGTGGAGACCAGGCGCGTGAGGAAGATGAACAGACAATGGTGAGAAATACTAGCAGTGGAGGGAGTGGAGAGTGAATGCTTCCTCTGCCCCATGCGACGTGAGGAGGAAGAATCCGCTGGTGGAGTGGGCACGTGGGCAAGGACTAACAATCCTGCCACAACCACCACCACTCAGCAATAACTACCTCAACCAACAACAACAAGACAAACATTAAAGAGGTTGAAGAGGTTGGATGAGACAAGGGAAGATGGCAAAACAAAACAAGGTGGCAACACACGGGTTTCCCCCCCATAGAACAAGGTTTGACATCCCCCACCCCCTTATCCTTTGGAATCATGCCCTTTTCATTCAACGTTGCACTGCCATAGCTGGTTGTGGTTTATTTTATTTGATGTGCGTGTTTACATGATGCCAAATATACTGTGCCAAATAGCACGACATACCATCGGAAACTATCCCCATTGCCGAAACATACACAAACAAATCGATGGTGGGGATTTGGCCTTTAGCTCCTCACCACGATTAATTACAATATATACATCATGCAAACGGGGTCAAAACCGGGGTGTTACATTCCCCTCCCCCTTGGAATAACACCGTCCTCGATGTTCCAATACATAGGAATACATATACAATTGCACATCAAAATTTCAAAATTTTGCAGATCTGTCCATGTTCAATTATTCACTTTGAACGTTCAGGACCAAGCCCCTCGGCTTCCATGAACTTCTCCTGCTGGTCCTTAGCTCTCATCTTATCCCGAAGTCTAGGAAATTTGCGACTATTGCCCTCATCATGTTCCCTCATTGGGCAGTCCCGGCGTAAATGATGTCCTCCGCATCTCCAGCATTTCACTGGCTGCTTCATCTTTACCTGCTCAATTTCCTTTGAGTCTTCATGCCTGGACCGTTTCTTATCGGGTCGCTTGGACAATTGTCCCATTGTTGATCCACCTTCCTTTCCTTTGCCGATTGCTCCCAGAAGGCCTTTCACCTCCCTTTGCAAACCAATAGAGTCTTACAAAATCTGGTGGTTCATTTCACTCTTCCTTTTCTGTATCTTGAGCATCTCCCCAAGATTTTCTTGGGTCTTGGAAATCACGTGAAGGAGACTTCCAGCCAAGTCCAGCAACTTTTGATCTGCTGCCATGATCAATGTGCACCACCAGGTATCACTTTTCTCACCTGTGAAATGCACCATTGAATTTCTGTCAGACCAAGCATAATATAGACATTAAAATCAGTCAATTAATTACCCAATTGGCATGACAGTCCAAGTCTCATCAAGGAAACTTTCATATTTTTCATGCCTTCCCCAATAGGCACATGAGCTCATTCATGTCCATTCTTGGGTAGGGAATTAACCACTCCAGCATTCACAATTTACCTTCAGCAAAAACACACATTCCAATTCAGTCATACATGCATTCAACAATCTTTTGTTTTCACAATGCATAAATATATATGTATTTATAATCAAAAGGCAAGAGAGAGCAGCAAGAGTTTTCCCTCTTTGTTTTTGTTCCATCCTGGAACCCACACCACTGCTGTGGCTTTTCATGCTCTCAGCCTCTTTCACTTCACCGTGAATGCTGGACCAATCCCTCTTGGTCATGACACTTAGTGTCTTCGGTCTATTCCAGACCTCTAAACCATGGAGTCTCTCCACATGGTTTGTCTCAACTGCTAGGAACCTCACGGTCTCACTAGAACCTTCTTCATTACCGCTCATTCCAAGCTTTCCAGGATAGTCACATGTCCACATGCACCCCTAGGATGCTTTCATACTCCTCGCTTCTAGCGATACCTATATCCAAACATTGAATAGATTCACATGTTTAGTTTGTTTTCACCAAATCATACACACAGGTATATTCATAAGCAAAATAATCCAATACTTATCTGTATTGTGCATTTCCTCGTTCGTCCATAGGATCCTGCTTCGTTTTGCAAGCCTTGGGATCGCCTATGGACTTGGATGTTAGGTCAGCACGCAGGCTACCCCACAAAATCAAGTAATTAATGTCCAGCCAGTACACAATCATGTCAACTGGGCTTGGAACTTTACCACGACCATTTCCAGGTCTAGGATCTACTATGGATCCTCAGGCATATCACATCCCAACATACACTTATACCAACACACACTTATATCAACAATAACCCTTACTCCGTAACCCCTCACAACAACCATTTACCTTTTACCTTTTACCTTTAGGGTGAAACACCCAACTGCATCTATTTAGCCTGTCAACACAAGCAATACAAGCAAACTCATCAGTGTTATTTCTCTAAAACTATAATCACCTTCCTCATCATTAACTATCAAGTATTGAGACACCAGGAGTGCATCCACTCCCTAGAGTGTAATCAATATTGAAAACCCTTTCATGACTCAACATCGGAAAAGTGTGCACCCTTTACCGGTGTGTGCCATGTAGGACCTATTCGTACTCAAGGAATCGGTCATCATGGAAATAAAATCAAAACATGTTCTGCATATGGAATTTTTAACAATTAAACATGCATATTCTTAGCAAGGGTCACAGAACACTTATCCATTTGCCGACTCAGTATGCCGTTGTTAAGGAGGAATGGGGGCTCCTTCTCTGAGTTAACAGTCCCTTGGTTAGCCATCCCAACTCCTTTTTACATTTCATACCCACACATGTCTTACCGACATAATTTATACCATCTCACTCATGTTATTACCAAACATGCAGTGCAGATGAGACATTTCCAAAATGTCCAATGGCGTTTAACCCGAAACCCATTTCCAAGGGAAAAACTTCCCATGAAGTTTGGCTCTTGCAGGCCATCACACATGATCTTCCTGCAGTGTGTATCCCTGACACATTCATCAAATAGCCAAACAGTCAATCATTATCTGATAATACAATCCAAATTGATTGTTGTAGCTAGGGTTTACCCCTAGCTTGTGCGAATGAGCACCTACTAAGGAGAAGGGACTCCTTAGTAGCAGTTCAGTAAGTGTAAACTAAAATGCTAAAACAAAAATATAAACTACTCTAAACATGTGCATGAAACAGAAAAACAAGACGTAAAAAATGGTTTTTGTATTAATGTTACCTCCAATGTGAAGGTTGGTGAAGCCCTTTGCAGTGATCCAAGAGGGTTGCTTCAAGCTCCAACTTTCTCCTTCTCTTTCTCCAATGGTGGAAATGGGCCAAAAGGGGCTCTCAAGGTGAAAGTAGCTCAAGGGTGAGCTAGGGTTTCAAGAGATACTTTGGCAGAGTAAGGGTGCTTATGATTGTGGATGTGAAATAAGGGGTCTCCATCACGTATTTATAGTTTTTCAGTGGTGGAGTGCTGGCCCATGGTTTTGGAAACCATATGGTTTAGGGCAGCTGTATAGGGCTTTTTCCTCCTTTTCCTCATTATTTTATTTTTTCTTCCCTTTTTAGGGGATTTTTGCTTTTTTAGAGGAATTTTGGATATTTTTGGAGGAAAAAAGAGGTTTTATGGCCTTTTGGAGGCATTTTAAGCCTTTTGGAGGCTTTTTAATGGTTTTATGGCCTTTTGGAGGCATTTTAGGCCTTTTGGAGGCTCTTTAGTGGGATTTTCAGGGTTTTCAAGGGAAATATGGTAGGAGAAAGGACAAATGAGCCATGTAGTGGGGTAGATGAGGTAGTGAACACTTTTTGGGTGTTAACAGATTGCCCCCTGATGTGCGAGGGCAGGAGCTCATCATATGGCCGATGGACATCATAAGTCATAAATGGTGTTCCTGGGGTGTGGAGAAGAGAAGAAACAAACTGAAGCCCGAAACAACGATCCCGAACCAACTGCAAGAACTAAAAGTACATAACCTCAATAATGGATGAGGAATCAACTGATCATATGGACGAGGCGGGCATTCCCATGCTCGTATCAGGATATAACATAATAATAACCATGGGGTCCAAAATATGGGGACCTGACATATACATGGCCTCAAATACTGAATGAGGAAGAATCTCAATATATGGACGAGGCGGGCATACCCATGCTCGTATCAAGATACAAAAATAACTGTGAGGCCCAAAAAGAGGGACCTGTAGGATGCCATACTGCTAGGCTGGGACATACTGCTGGGCTGACCATGTTTGAGCTGAAAAACTGATGCACTGGAATGACAGCAGTGCTACTGAATGTGGTACCAAAGGAACTGATGAGCTGCTGGACCAGAGTGACAAGGGTCATACTCGCAATGGTACACTGTACTGGAACTGAACTGGGTACTCAAGGAAGCATGGAACTGGGTGGCTTCCGAATACAATCGCCAACGTAGCCCGGACATCCACGGGAACATATGAATGGGCATTCCGAAGTGACTCACCAATGAGCTAGAGTCGGGGGAAATCCAGGGTCTTCGACAAATAATGGAAGGGATATAAATCCTGTGCGATTCTCAACGATGCGATCAAGGTGCTGAAGTCGAGCATGTGAGAAACAACCATTCAGAAAGGCAATGATGACTCCTCCCAAAATGGTCCATAGGCACTCACCACAGATGGTGATGGGTCCAAGGCGCAGGGGTCTCTGGGTCTATCCTCTGGAATAGAGGGGCTGTCGTCGACAGAGGGAGACCTGCAACTATCAAGGCAATGAGGTTTCCTTGACAGGAGCGCGAGGTGGAAAATCGAAATGTGATAGTACTGATGGCAGGATTGATAAACTGAGGGGAATAACTGGGCAAGTAGAGTGGGTGGACTCAAACTTCCTTTGTTCAGAGTATGATGGCAGGGATGATCGGGCAGCATATGAAACTGACTGGTGGTAAGGGGATCATAGCTGTATTGGATATGGGAGGGTGACTGAGCTGAGGGAGACTCAAGTTGTGGTAAAATGGCAGGAGACTACAGAATACTCTGAACAAAGGCGACCTAATTGGGGCTGCTGCCAAGAGGATCGATCATAGCGCCAAGAGGCACGGGGGGACTTCTTCATGGGTTAGGGAAATAGAATAAGTGTGTATATAAAATGGTACTATCGTGTGGATTTATACGAGCCCAGGACAGTTCATGCTCGTGAGTGCTTTCAATTTTCAGGAGTCTGGAAGCGATAAGAAGACTCAAAAGTAATGGAATGGTACTGTCATGTGGTTTTACCAGCCTAGGACAGTTCATGCCCGTGGTTGCTTTCAATTTTAAGGAGTCTGAAAACAATAAGAAGACTCTGAAGTAATGGAATGGTACTGTCATGTGGTTTTTACGAGCCCAGGACAGTTCATGCTCGTGGTTGCTTTCAATTTTAAGGAGTCTGAAAACAATAAGAAGACTCTGAAGTAATGGAATGGTACTGTCGTGTGGTTTTTATGAGCCCAGGACAGTTCATGCTCATGGTTGCTTTCAATTTTAAGGAGTCTGAAAGCAATAAGAAGACTCTGAAGTAATGGAATGGTACTGTCGTGTGGTTTTTACGAGCCCAGGACAGTTCATGCTCGTGGTTGCTTTCAATTTTAAGGAGTCTGAAAGCAATAAGAAGACTCTGAAGATGCAATGAAGAACTCTTCTAGCCGGTGTGACTAGAGCAAAAGGAATGGCCAGGCAAGGAGGAAGTGTTCAATCAAGGAACATTTATGATGACCAGGAACGAGGGTGGGGGGGAACACTGGTGGGCCTCCTTGCGGGGTGAATGAATGGTGGCAAAATAACGAAACATTTGAAGTATGACAAGAGTGGATGGCTCATGTAAAAAGTGTGGAACAATCTAGTGGCGGCCGATGTGGCGCGCAAATCGAGGCAGCAAGGTGTCTAAAAAATAGGCAAAAAATGACGTAGAAAAAATAATGCAACGAGGTGGCCATCGTGATGGTCTCGTCGTGCTGATTCCAATGGTGGAAACGGTTTGGAAAACGGACCCCGTATGGGTTCAGAATGGCCAAAACCAGAAAAAAGTCAATGGACTATAAATAGTAAGTGGGCCCAACATGACAAGTGTCATTTGTACTATTTGACTTTGACTAGTGATCAGAGTGGACCAGAGCTGAGGTGGCATTTCTGGACGATCCGACCGGCCAAGTTCAGATCCGAGAGATACAGGTATTCCGTCAAAATCATACCTGCTTTGTCATTGGGTTCGGGGGGTGGGTAGTGGGCCCCAGGGTACTATTTGCACGGTCCATGTGGGGTGGACCGTGGGTTAGTGGGTCGGAACCGCGGTCGCGGACCGCGGGTTTCACAGGGGATCCTGCGGTTGGGGACCGCGACTGCAAGCCTGACAGCAGCGGTTAAGGACCATGACCGTAGGCCTGACAGCCGCGGTCGGAAACCGCGGCAGACTTGTGTGGGTTCAAGCGGATTTGATATTTACGACAACACAGAAAAACTTGTCGAAGGTCGTTAAGGTGGTCTGATCATTTTCAGGAACGAGCTGTAAGGTCATCAAGGTAGACGAGTAGGATGTGGACCAAATCATGAAAGCAATAGGTCATGGCCCGTTGGAATGTGGCACCAGCATTTTTGAGGCCAAAAGGCATGACGCGATAGGCAAAGGTGCCCCATGGGGTAGTAAAGGCAGTTTTGTACTGGTCTTCCTTTCGGATTTGGATCTTATTGTATCCGAAAAAACCGTCCATGAACGAGAGGACTTCATGCCCTGCACATGCATCGATGAGCTGGTCAATAAATGGTGTGGGGAAATTGTCTTTGGGACAGGCGCGGTTTAAATCTCAGAAGTCAGTGCATACTCTAAGGGTGCCTTGTTTTTTGTTAACGGGAACAGGGTTTGAAACCCAGGTGGTATAGGCAATAGGATAAATGAATCCTGCCTTGCGAAGTTTCTCAATCTCTGCTTTGACAGCTGGGAGTTTTGAGGGATGAATGGGACGCTGTTTCTGACGAATGGGGAGAACATCAGGCCATGTGTCAATGTGGTGCTCTATAATGGCAGGGTCAAGACCGGGCATTTCGGTATAGGACCAGGAAAAGACATCACGGAATTCTCTGAAGAGTTTGTTGTATTCCTCAATCTCTTGCTCACTGCAAGAGGCTCCTAAAGTAATGAGTTCGGGGGTGCTTCCTGGGGCCGTGATATCAATTTGGATGACAGGTGAGATGTTGGCCATGTTACCCTCCTCGAAGGCGTCAGGAGCAGGAATAGGGTCCTTGAACCAGTCGACCTTGGGGGGAAGGAAGTCTTTGGATTCAACTGCAAATTGGGTAGCAGTGTTAGAGGAGGATTCATCTGGGAGGAAGTAGGAACGATGGTGCATGTCATCCCAGGGATACTTCAGGGTAGTGAGAGCCTCGAGGATTTCCTCATCAGTACGGAAAGTTTGTGTCGTCAAATCGGTTGACGAGGGAGTAGTGGCGGAGGAGATCATATAAATGGTATTATCCTCTCCGGAAGGGGAAGAGACCGGGGGGTGGATCTCCTCAATGGTGGGTGGTGCTGTCTCAAGATCCAGATTGTTCATCTCATAGAGAGCTACTCTGTACTCGGGGAGATCGGGACAGTGAACGGTGTAATGCCCGTAAACACCGCATATGGCACAGGCGTGGTTAGTGCGCAGGGATTTGTCGCGAGGCTTAGGGGTTGAATCAAGTTGGACAACCGGTATACTGGGGTCGTCGTCAAGCATTTGCATGTGTGCCTGTACTGCCAGTAACTGAGGACATTGGTGAGTCGCATGGCCCAACTCATCGCACAACGAGCATTTGGGAGGAGCACGAAACACAGAGGGGTTTTTTACTGTCTTGGGAGGTGGGACAGCAGAGTAAGGTTGGGGGCCTCTACCCCCAGTTGGTTTGGTAAGAGGAGGGGGGGGTTCATGGAGGACGACGGGGTAGCGACACCGGGAGGTGGTTGACTAGTAGTGACAATGGGTTGCATCGGTTGCAGGATGACATCTGGTGTCGGCGGACGACCGGGAGGCGAAAGGTACCAAACGGGTAATCCTAAGGTTAACCTAGGAATGCTGAGGGTGGCCATGACCGGGGCGCTAACTACTCCTGAGGGAGGGAAGAGGAAAGGAATGGTATGGATGGGTGTAGCACCAATGTGACTAGGTACCAAAGGGGGTTGAGGCAACAAGGGCGGTTGATTAGTAGGAGTTCGCGTGTTATGAGACAGGGTACACAGGTCAAACACGTCAGTGGCGGGTGATGGGGGTGGAATAGATTGGAAGGTCGAGGTCATTGGCGTGTCTGAGTAAACTCCAGGCCCCATAAAGGAAACAAGTGAGGTGGTGGTACCCGAAATAGGTTGTTCAACCATGTGTTGCGGGGGCATTGGGATCATAGTAGGTGGGTTGGTCGACCTTGACCACGCGTCCCTCATGGGGGAACATCATGGTACAAAAAACGGAAGAAGCAACCGCCCGCATGGTGTACATGTAGCTGCGGCCAAGTAAAAGGTTATAATCAAGCTGTGCATTAATAACCTCGATGTCGATGAGGACGGTTTTGCCAGCCAGCTGGACGGGGACGTTAGTTAATAGGCCTTGTGGTTGAGCCGAATGGCCGTCGTAGGCTCGCAACACAGTAGTGGACGGCTGGAGAGGGGGGGATCCCAATTTCTGCCAGATGAAGGTGGATATGACACATGTAGAGGCACCTTCATCAATAATGCATCGATGGATGACAAAATTCCGAACGAAAACACAAACTTGGAACGCTAAAGTGGAAGGCATGCGGGGTTCGAATTGGTCCAAATCAAATGCCATTAAATTCGAATCATTTGGATCGATAGCCCCAATGGCTGAGAGTAAAGTCTTGCGCTGTGAAGGGCAGTTTTTTAAGACTTCTAACACAGACATGGCTGCAGGAGATTGGGCTAAGTCATCGACAATGTTGTAGTTTGACGCAGCCCGCGCATTGGGGTTATTGTTGATACGGCGAAGCGGGAAACGAGGTGCTTTGGGAGCGCCATCTAGTGGCGGTGGAGGTATACGTAATGCCTGATTAGTGGGATGAGCGTTAGTGGGTTTATCAGCGGGAGGGGCTTTAGAGGTGGAGCCATATTGGTTCCGCCGGGTTTGGAGGTTGACCTCATCGGAGGACATCATCAACAAGTGGTGGGTACCTGAGTCAAACATGGGTTGATCAGGAGCAGCGTAAGTGATTTGTTGTTGGGTTGGCACGTTGGCTTGAGGGGGAGCCAACGGTTGAGTGTTCACTACGCCTTGGTTTGGTAAGGGGTTTTGCAGCACCAAAGGTGGCTGCTGAGGTTGTGGGGGGTTGGGTGGTGCTTGAGGAGCCGCATGCCCTTGGCAGTGGGCATCATCAACCCAAAGTTGCCGAGCTCGCTCCAAGTGTGGGAAAGTATGTGTGTAGTGGCCATAGACCCCGCAAATAGAACAAGGATGGTTTGTTCACAAATTGGGGTTTTTAGCCTGCTTGGGCAGGCGATCAGGGTTTGGATTAGCAGGGGCCGCATTATTATTATTGGGGGGATTAGGGGGTTGACCAGCTTGGTCTGTAGGTTGGTTATTTCCATGATTTCGGCCCCTGCCGCGGTTTTGTTGGCCCTGGTTGCATTGGTTGTTCTGGTTTTGCTGCGGGTTTTGTTGGGCGTAAACTTGCCCTTGGGTAGCAGGTGGATTCTGGGGTTGCACAGGTGCTGGAGCAGGTTGCGGTGGATGATATGTAGGTGGAGGCTGCACAGGGGTAGCAACTTGAGGTGGTTACTGATAGGGCTACGGAGCGGGTTGTGGGTTTTCCGCAGGGGCTGCCTATGGCGGGTAATAAACGGGTTGGGCTTGTGAAAGTGCAGGAGCTGGTGCAGCCTGCTGGTGGTGGTAGGGCTGAGGTGCGACCGAGGGGGCGTAAGCGGGAGTCGCGTGATTGAAACACTGAGGTGGACATGAGGGTCCATGGGAATGGTGGTGATGTGTCATGGGAGCATACGAGTTGGTTGCTCCCGCCTGTGAGGTAGCCCGTGAAAGGTCAGGGCCAGGGGTAGGACGTGCTATGGAAAATGGTTGAGGATGCGAAGAGACACGGCCAATGATGCCGTCGGCAGCGTGGGATGCCCTCGGCGCATCGTGCTGGGAGGAATCGCTGCGAGGGGCGTCAGGTATAATGGTATAGAGATAACCCGACTGGGCGTAAATGAGGTCGAATTGTTGGGCCTTAAGGATGGCCTCTTCTTCAGACTGGGGTCTTTCGGATGCCACATCCTTAGCAATGATAGGAAGAAGGGATTTGAGGAACCAATCTAGGAAGATACGGTCGTCTAATTTGATCTTGCATAAGCTATGGCGTCGACGCCACTCATGAATGTGGTCCGTGATGTGGGTAGCCGTGTTTTGTCTGCAGGATAGGAGGATCTCAACGCCCGCGTCATAGTGGACAGGTAACTTTAAGAACTGCAGGAAGGTTGAGGCAAGGGAAGCAAAGGTGTTATGGGTTCCATGGGGTTGCTCAATATACCACTTGGCTGCAGAGCCAGTGAAGGTGCGCTGTAAGAGACGGAGGCGAATAGAGTCGTCCACTATGGAGTTGGAGGAACACCATAGATGGAAGGACATAATGTGGTTTTGTGGGTCCTCACCTCCCTTGCCCTCGAACTTGGGGATGTCAGAGGGGAGCTTGGTGGGCATGTGAGGCCACGCAGGGTCGTGTCGGATAGGGTCGTTGGTCAATCTGGCTAGGTCAGGTAGGTTGAGGCTAGCCATGAATGGCAAACTGGAAGAAGGATGTGACACAGTAGTGGGTGGGACCAAGTTGGGGCCAATGCCCCCAAGTGGAGGGGTAGTGGTAGGGAGGTTTCCCCCAAGTGGGGGAACTAAGGTGGTATAGGACAGTCCTGCACCACCATGGGTAGTGTGAGCCACTGATGGAGTGGGAATAGGGATTCCCGCTGCGGGAATAGGTGCCGTGAGGGGAACGATAGATGGGGGCCCCATGGAGGGCATACCAAAGGTAGGTGTGGTAACTGGTGTAGTGGTGGATGTGCCACCAATGATCTCTACCAAGACGGGAGTGGAAGTCACGCCAGCCATGGGGCTAGTAGGGGCAGTGTAAATGGGGTTCTCAGACTCTGGCTCAGAATCAAAGGTAAAATAAGGGGCGTCACTATCTGGTGACGGAGTCTGATGTCGCTGACGAGTGGAGTCAAGTGACAAGGCTCGAGATCTATGATAAGTGGTATCAAGTGAAGATGATCTGTGTCGATGACGGGTGGTGTCAAGTAAGCCGTGCTGTGGGGGCTCGCCCCTGAGGCGCCGAGAATGTCTCGGGGACTCAATGGTGATAGATGATGTCGAATCTCTGTGGGTTGAGGTGGGTAAAAAATAGCTTCAAAAATCCTAATGCAACTGAGTGTGTAGAAGGAGAGCTCGAAAAAGAGGGCACTCAGGCCAACAACCAACTCAAAACACCCAATGTAACAACTGTGCTACAATAGGTGGAGTGTCAACAGAAATGCTCAGAATACCAACAAGCAGTAGGTTTCCTAAAAAGAAAAAATGGTGGACTCACTAGACCAAAAGGAGGTAAGGGAGCATGCAAACACCTAACTAAAAGTATTCTGACTCAACTAGACATATCCTCTGCAAGGTGATGAAATCCAAGTCAGACAATATGAATAGGAAATCCAAGTGGCTAAGATATCCCCCTACCGGGAGGGACACCGGGTAGTCAATCCTAGAAGAATGGCAACTAAGATACCCCATTCATGACACGTCCAGAAAGGTGAATCTGCCATTTGGTCCTTTTACCGCAATACCCCTCTACAGGGATATCCCGAGAACTGCGAAAGGTAGCCCTTCAGTTACTGAATGGAGTGCGGTATTCCACTCAGGCCTCCGGAACCAATCTCGCGACTTCAACCCTCCTAAGGGAGAGGCCCTCTGGTAAATTGGTTGTGACTGTGCCAAAAAGTACTAGGGGATTTTGGTTCCCTAATTGGACAACAGCTATGTCTCAAGTGTAAGTAACCGAGGGGTGTTATTGGAAGCATATCCCCCTGATCCTACCTAACTACAAAGATTCTTTTGTGTTCCCCAAGTGGGGTTAGAATATTGGTTGAGTTAAGTAGTTTTTTAAGGCTCACTTGAATTAGGTGACATAGTGTGTGCTTGTGAGGTGATGAACCCGAAGATAGAAGTGCCACACAAGGGGGCTACTTTCTACCTAACAATAATACTGAATTCAAAACTTTAACATGCAAAATTTTCTGAATTAAAATGCTGAAACTTTAAACAAATTCTGTAAAAGGGAACAGAAATGATGTTGCAGAAAAGGTTGTAGGGAAGTAGGGCTGCAGGTGGAACAGATGGCTGTGCAGATGCAGAAAATATTGCAGCAAAGGGGCTGGGTTCAAAAAATAGGACCACGGGTCTGTGGCGAAATCGGGCGGTTGGATTGCGGGTTTGAGGGAAACAGGCGCGGACAGGTCGCGGCTTTCAGGCCGACAGAAGCAGTCGGATCGCAGGAAATAGGGAAAAAAGCGCAGTCAAATCGCGGGAAAAGGGCAGACAGACGCGGTCGGGTCGCAGCTAAGGGGCTGAAAGTCGTGCTCGGGACGCGGGAAAAAGGCCTACAGGCACAGTCAGATCACAGCAATCAGGCTGATTAGCCGCGGTTGGATCGCAGGTAACAGACTTGAATCCGTAGGCAGGGCACTGGAAACAGTCTGAGAGCCACGGTCGGGTCGCGGGTAAAGGACTGAAAGACGCGGTCGGAACGCGGCTGCAGAGGGAAAATATGCGGTTTACGGCGGCCGAAAGGGACAGCCGAAAGGAAAAAACTGGAAATTATTGCAGAAAACTAAACAAGCAATGGAGTCGCCAAAACTGTACGAACCCCAATATGGTCGCCAAAACTGTGGCTAGGGTTTTACCCCTAGCTTGTGCGAATGAGCACCTACTAAGGAGAAGGGACTCCTTAGTAGCAGTTCAGTAAGTGTAAACTAAAATGTTAAAACAAAAATATAAACTACTCTAAACATGTGCATGAAACAGAAAAACAAGACGTAAAAAATGGTTTTTGTATTAATGTTACCTCCAATGTGAAGGTTGGTGAAGCCCTTTGCAGTGATCCAAGAGGGTTGCTCCAAGCTCCAACTTGCTCCTTCTCTTTCTCCAATGGTGGAAATGGGCCAAAAGGGGCTCTCAAGGTGAAAGTAGCTCAAGGGTGAGCTAGGGTTTCAAGAGCTATTTTGGCAGAGTAAGGGTGCTTATGATTGTGGATGTGAAATAAGGGGTCTCCATCACTTATTTATAGTTTTTCAGTGGTGGAGTGCTGGCCCATGGTTTTGGAAACCATATGGTTTAGGGCAGCTGTATAGGGTTTTTTCCTCCTTTTCCTCATTATTTTATTTTTTCTTCCCTTTTTAGGGGATTTTTGCTTTTTTAGAGGAATTTTGGATATTTTTGGAGGAAAAAAGAGGTTTTATGGCCTTTTGGAGGCATTTTAAGCCTTTTGGAGGCTTTTTGATGGTTTTATGGCCTTTTGGAGGCATTTTAGGCCTTTTGGAGGCTCTTTAGTGGGATTTTCAGGGTTTTCAAGGGAAATATGGTAGGAGAAAGGACAAATGAGCCATGTAGTGGGGTAGATGAGGTAGTGAACACTTTTTGGGTGTTAACAATTGTTCCATAACCAAGCAATGTCATTAGTAATCAAATTCAATAAGAATTTGCAATTCTGTTTACTACAGAAATTAGTTGGCTCAATTGTGGGTCTCTTGTAAGCAGCACTACTATGCCCACTAACATAATCATGAATACCCACTTACCATGCATCCTCCTGACACAATCTTACACAAGCCAACAATGATTAGTAGTCATCAGCAATTTAAATCCGAAATTCACAATTCAAATTTAACAACCCATTATGCATGCTGACTATTCTCACAAAGCTTGGCTCTTTCACGTGGTAGATTCTGGCATTGGTCAGGGTCTTACCTCTCACTACCATGATCAAAATAATATACCTGAAACCTGAGCTTCAATCAACCAAACACAATCTTATACAAGCCAATAGTGACTAGTGGTTGTCAGCAATTCCTTAAATCCGAAATTCACAATTTCAAATTTAACAACCTATTATGCATACCAACTATTTTTACAACCATGAGACTCTTCTCATAAGGTAGATTCTGGCATTGGTCAGGGTCTTACCTCTCACTGCCATGCTCGAAATAATCTACCTGAAACATGAGCTTCGATCAACCAAACACTTGGTAAGTTTGGATGCATATAACCTTTTCATTGCTACAACCATCACTGAAGCATTTTCAGAATTTATAAAATTCAAATACTTCCAACTGTTAGTCACATCAATATTACCAAAACTCATTTTCTTCACGCAATCACCATCATACTAACATTTGCAAGGCATAGTCACATCATTCATGCAATTAAATGAAATGTTTAGATACTCCTTACTTCACAAGCGTATCATTGATACCACCTTGCTCTTCCATAGAGCATTTCTGGCAGCCAATTGATCATGACTATCCTTCATTCATAACAACCTTTGAAATGGTTCCTGAATTGTCATCAATTCATCATTTCAGTCATTAGTTATTCATACCATCACATGCACTCATCTCAATGCATTCATGCAAGACATCACAACATTTGCACCTTTACCTACTTTCCTTGGGCCACTAAGCTCAATCAACATATACAGGAATGACACCTTTCTATATTCAAACATCCACATGGTATGGGGTCTCTTACCTTTACCATTCCATGGAATTTGTCATAAGCAAACTCTTACCTGCATGGGTTCTACTTACACCCTTGACATGACCAATTTGGTTGGTCCTTTGCAGGATATTGCAGAATTTGCTCACCAACTTTTGTTATGGACTTGTTGCCTTATCCCTTTCTCCAGAGGGTTGCTGGTCACATTCATCAGCATCAGCAACATATTCATCTAGGTCCATGTCATCGTTGGTTTTTCCACTAATGCCAACATCCAAGCAATGATTATCATTAGTGGTTCATACAAAACATATCCTCATACATTTCAAGCATAAAACTTAGGAAATGTAGTTATAATCAGCAAGGTAGGGTTTTAAGGAAAACTTCCCTTTTCAAACCCCTCATCCTCGCATGGAATTACTCTTCCACACAACAGCTGGTTAGCCTTCATAGTCCTTGCTACCTCTGGGCATGCAATTGTCCAAATTTGTCCATCTGATAGCAGCGGCCGTTATTAGCACTTTGTTGCTTCATGCTCAGATTCTGGTGACTTACCCTTGTTCCCCACTGGATAAGCTTTCCAACGCCTATCCACATGCTTCATTCCGACCCTGGGTGTGGAAACCACACCACTTCTAAAAATGAAGACTTTCACCAAATCTCAGCATTTTTACACACCACTGCATTTTGGACTGGGTGCCAACTTCAGCCCTGTAAACCCATCGAAAACAGCTGAAAATCCCACTAGAAAACAGTCGTAATCTGCTAGAAAATCCCATTTGAAAAACTCAAATTTTTCCTCTGCAGAATCAGCTCTCATTTCCTCTATCAGTCCAACGTTTCGGTTGTCAAAACAACTAACTTATTCCGTTGTTCGTTGGAAATCGGAACAACTAAGCTCTAAAGTTTTCCGACGTGTCGGCGGTCCGATCTTCTAAAGTTTTTCGATCTTCTTCTTGTCGCCACATCGGATGCTCAAACAACTATTCTCTCCTGACGTTTCGACGATCTTTGGAAGATCTCTGCCGAAACTGCGGCTCCGGCTTCCACTAATTTCCTCTGAAACTTCCTTCTTCCGATGATCACAACACTTAAGAAATTTTTTGAAATTTTTGAATTTTCCTACTGTCGAAAACTGGATCCACTGCCGCGTCGGCATTTTAATCCTTACGGCAGCTACAACAGCGGACAGACAACCACTAAATTCTTCCACGGTGTCGGCGAACCCAATACCTGTTCTCTGCCGACGGACGCTCAAACACTTAGAAAATTTTCCCTCTTTGCTGCTCGATCGTCTCCATCCATTCTTTCTGTCGGTGAAATAGTCCCTTTCGCAGCCGCAACGACGGAACACGATCCTTTATTTTCTTCCGATCGGCGGCCCAATCTGCTATGGCGTGACCCGATCGGCATCGGCAACTTTCCACATTGGAAGTCTGGTGGTCTAGACTTCTGTAACAGCGGGCGTTCGAACTGCTATTTTCTTTCGATAGCCAACAAATTCTTTACAAGAAGAATTTTTAAAAATTCTTTGACGGTGTCAGCGGTCTTTTCACATCGACAAGCTAGTGCCTTTGGCTTCCACAACGGCGGCACACCAAACATGAACTTCTTCCGATGGCCACTCTTTACTTAGAAAAGTTTTCAAACTTTTCAAACTTTTCTTCATGGCGTCGGCGATCGGAGGCTTTTCTCGTTGGACGCTTAGTCGTTTCTCCACCCGCAACGGCGGGCGCCTGAACAGCTAAATTCTTCCGACGAACTTCGAACACTTAGGTGATTTTCCTTCCAACTGCTCCCGTCGGCATGCCTTCGCCTAATCTCTTTCACTACGTCGGAAGTCAATTCCGCTAACTCTTCCGCTACATCGGAAACCTATTCCACTAAGGGTTCCGACTGAATAGACTGTTCAACACTTAGGCAAATTTTTGGAAGTTTTGTTGTCGTCAAATTCTGATCTCTGCTGGGCAGAAGGCAATTCTGCTTTTGTCACTACACCTTGGTGGTCCATTCAGGCCCATGCTGCAACATGAGCTCTGATACCACGCTGTCACATCCCCGACCCTCCGACCGGCGAAGAGGACGCGACTAACACCACAACAACTGGGCAAACAGCCCCATGAACACAAACAGGGATAAATAAATGCTGAAATTAAAAGCTTAACATGATGCATAACAGGAATGCTAAGATGCATAATTCTTCAATCATACAGAGTTACTCAATAATTAGCGGAAGCAACACACACATTCCAGCATTTAACATGTTCATCATTATTCATTTGACATCAATATAATTGCAGAGATGGAATAGTCAAGGTAACTTATCTTTTGATAAAGATTTCACCCCGCAACCAGCTACGTCGCTGCAACGTTCCACCCAACCATAGGCCAGCGTGCTCATCAATCTCTCAACAACACTGCCACCCCCGAGCTGGGCATGATTCCTCAAGGAATAAGGGTCAACACAGGCTTACACATAGCCAAGGTTTGCCAACACACATCCAAACCCACACCATAGGGTTCTCCAGGTTGTCAAGGAGCTAGGATAGGCTGAATGCCAAACTGGTGACCTCAACACCAGTCTTCTCGTGCATACCCAGCCTCTAATCCCACTCTCAGCGATCTGAATACCATCCACTGCATACCACAGCAAACAACCCACTCACGGCTCTGTGATGAAGGCAAAGACAACCGGGGACAGTCCCAAACAAAAGATGAAACACAGCTCGATCCCACAAGGCAACTCAGAGTTGTTCTTGGCCCTTGCGTGGCCAAACAACCCAACAGCAACAACACCCAAACCAGGGTACTTCAGCAACCCAACTTCACAATAAAAATGGTGGCACTTTTACATAGTCCACAATGGATAAGAAAATAGAACTCCCAGCATAGCCGTGGAAGACTCAACCAACGGGTGTGGCAATCAACAGTCATAGACTCACAGCGAAAACGGTGGCAACTATACTCTGTCCCAAAGCAGGGAAGAAGAAAACACACAGGCACAGTTCGAAATGGAAGAAGAATGGACTCACAATAGCACACAGAAATCATGGGAAGAACCACATCAACCCAAATCGTGGGTGAAACCAACAGCAAGCAGAAATCGTGGATTATAGCCACGGCTATGACACATACTAGCAGAAATTGTGCCCTTGAGGCTGTTTCACCTGCTCACTGCATGCACAAACCAAAGAAGAGCCGCAACTGGTGCGCGAGGAGGAATTGAATGCCTCTCTGCGTGAGGATCCCAGCCTGTGCGCGCGAATCAACTGACCAATGCAAGGAACGAACAGACCATGGAGAGAATGGTAGTGAAGGTGGAGACCAGGCGCGTGAGGAAGATGAACAGACAACGGTGAGAAAGACTAGCAGTGGAGGGAGTGGAGAGTGAATGCTTCCTCTGCCCCCATGCGACGTGAGGAGGAAGAATCCGCTGGTGGAGTGGGCACGTGGGCAAGGACTGACAGTCCTGCCACAACCACCAACACTCAGCAATAACTACCTCAACCAACAACAACAAGACAAACATTAAAGAGGTTGAAGAGGTTGGATGAGACAAGGGAAGATGGCAAAAAAAAACAAGGTGGCAACACATGGGTTTTCCCCCCATAGACCAAGGTTTGACATCCCCCACTCCCTTATCCTTTGGAATCATGCCCTTTTCATTCAACGTTGCACTACCGTAGCTGGTTGTGGTTTATTTTATTTGATGTCGTGTTTACATGATGCCAACTATACTGTGTCGGATAGCACGACATACCATCGGCAACTATCCCCATTGCCGAAACATACACAAACAAATAGATGGTGGGGCTTTGGCCTTTAGCTCCTCACCACGATTAATTACAATATATACATCATGCAAACGGGGTCAAAATTGGGGTGTTACAAGTAGGTTCTAGAAAGTGAAACTGCACACTATAATCTCTCCATTTTTTTATGCTTCTACAGGCTCTTCATCATTATCTATCGTTTTCCCCTTCCCCTTACTCTTTGATGTCTCTTTGTTTGCAACAAAATTTGCTTGGTCCTTGACTTTTTTTTGTCGAGCCCTACTTCCAGTACATTTAGCATCTTTTAGTTGTTTCTGATATACATGAAACGTCTTATTGGTCTCCTTGCGTTTTTTCTCGTATATGCTCTAAAAAGCATCAAAATTACCTCTGTAGAAATGAAGTTTCTTGCTGTGGAGATGAATGATATAGTTGAAACAAATTTCAAGAAGTCATGATCATGTGACACAAAAACAAGTGTTTTCTTCCACCTACCCAAATATTATTCTTGCCATAAAATGGCTCTAAGATCCAAATGGTTAGTGGGTTCATCCAATAACAAAAGGCTTGACTAAACAAACAAAGCTCTTGCCAAGGATATCCTCATACGCCAACCTCCACTGAAAGATTTTGTGGGGGGTCCTTGCATAGATTTCATGAACCCCAAACCAACCAAGATCTTCTAATCTTGTTCCCCTGCCGCATCAGATCCAATCTCTTGCAATTTTTCATAAAAATCAGCAATCTTTTCACCATTTTCAATCTCATCATCCACACCATCTTCCAGAAACAAATCTTCAACCGCTAAGCATCTTGCCATAGTTTCACCAACTCCTCATTTGCTAAGATGACCGCTTCTAAGGAAGTTCTATGCATCCAAGTACTATGATCTCTTTATACAAATACTTTAAAATTCCAAAAAAACACAACAAATATTCCAGGGAATTTAATGCCAAAACTCAACAACTTAGGTGATGTAGCCACTAAAGAGAGTTACTTGAGATCTTCAAGTTTTGAGGTGGGAATATTTCTATGAACAATACTTGGATTTCACGATGAGCTTCTCCGTGTCTCCATTCTCAACATGCGTACTTTCCAAATGGTGTTGGATCATCTGGGGCGCCTTTTTCTGCATATTCTCAAAGCCATTACTAAGAGCTTGTAAAAGCAACTACATACGCTCTAACTGATCTTGTAGAACCACTATTTTTCTAATGAGTGGAGGAACAATAACCTCGTTTACAATGTGGGATGCAACTTAGCTTCCTAACGCTTCCATGGCATTGTTTGAGAAGGATAGAATTTTCAAGCAAAAGAGAAAAGGAGGCATCACGTCGTTGTCTGCTTAAGAAAATAATACACTAGTTAAGAAAATAATAATTAAAAATAAAATCATGACATTGTATTAGCTGCCAAGAAAAATATTTTGTATTTTACAGTATGGACCCAACGACTCCCACTGACTTGTCTGAGATTCCCCAATCGACGTTTCATAATTTCATGGTGAAAATATATGTTCCAAGACGGGAAAATTATCCTATTATCCTATATATTTCGTCTTTTCGGATAAATCCATGTGTGTATAAAATTTGCATAAGCACACCGAGTGTACCATTTACTAATCCTGATTGGACCCATAAATTACAGGATAGCATTATTCGCTTCCCTAAATGTAGCAATATTTTTTTTCTAGTTGATGGGAATCATCTTACTTTGCATTTGAACCATTGGTGAAATCTACGATAGATCGTGCAATAGGCATTGCTAATGCTTGGAGCATGTATTGTTATGATTGTTGCAAGATTATTTGTTGGAAAGAGTTTCATTGTCGTGTCAAATACTGAACACTCCTCTATTGACAATAATATATTAGCCCTAAATGAGAGGAGGCTCCAATCTTCCAAGGTTGGTGTAGCATTATGTATCCATCTTCAAAAGTGTTAAGAAAAACCAGAGAAGCCTTGAACGTCTTTTGTGCCTCGTATTTGGTGTCTTGAAACATGAGATCCGATAAGTCTGTTACTCTCAAGAAGGTGGGTAGATATTTCAATCGCAATTCTGTCATCCTTGGAATACAAGAGATGAGTTGGTCGTTGGATTGATCACGGGGCTCTTTCTCCTCTATTCAAATAGTTATCACCAAGGATTAGCGCACGAAATTTTATAGCATGATAAAGCTCGTAAATGAAGTTATCAATTATCAGATAACATCAGATTGGTTGAATGGTTACAAAATTGAGCCAATAATGGCTTGTAAACTTCATGGCTTATGGTAGTGAGGTAGTAATATAATTTTAGTATTGAATATCTCTTTCTCATTGTTTTCTACTTTGAAATTCTTCTCAAAAGCTAATGGGGTTTGCTATTGAAAATCGAGTAAAACTGCGTACCTTTAATGGCAATGTAACCTTCATCCACCAATAAAGGCATATGGAAATAAGCAGAGAAACCAAAAGCACTGAGTGGCCAGAAGAGAACCCTAGGAATACCGTATTTGTTGGTGATCTACTGCATAAAAGAGCAGACACCATTTGTAACTATGAACGAGATGTTCCATAGTCAAACATAGACCATATATTGAAATTATGAAAAGTGAGGACGAGACATACGTCTTAAGCTTCTCTTAACCTTCATCAATGTTGTATATTTCTATTCTACATTCAGATATTGAGTTTCTCATAACCTTCATCAATGGTGTATCTTCATATTCTACAATCTGATATCGAGTCTGTTAAAGATCTCCCAACTATGTACTTTCCTTTGGCATCAAATAAACCAAAAATAGAAATACGGAAAAAGTGTATCTAATGCTACATTGTACTTAAAAATTACACCAAGTTCAAACATAAAATATTTTTTACTAAATCCTACACATTTAAATAACCCTAAATAAATAATATTTTATTTTATTCAAAAACCAGACTACAGATAGTCCCAAACTACATGAAAATTCATAATCAGATAGTCCATGGGATAAGAGATACATCTTGAGTTTATCTTTACCTTCATCAATGATGTTGTATATTTCTACTCTAATATTGAGTCACGTTCTAAGAAATATACTCTGAAAGAAATTTAACAAATCTCCGAACTCCATTCAAATTAAAAGGTGAGATCTATTTTAATTTGATCTTTTATGTCAGTATAATTTATCATCAATAGAAGCTCGGATGGCCCATGATTTCCATTAATCCACACCAAAATATTTGGATGTGTGGTGTGAAAGATGACTCCAAATATGGGAAAATTTACAATTATAATGAGGACTATGAACAAACAAAAAATTAATTATGTTATCAACACAAATAGTTCTTCATCCACTAATCAGTAGAAAGAGCCGAGGATGTGTTGTGAAAGACAATTCTAAATCCAACAAATTTATCATTATAAAGAACATCCACCATTATGTTTGGAAAACCAAAATGTATTGCGACAGCTAAACCGTCTGAAAGTGACAGATGTCGTTCTTCCAAATAAATCCAAATATAAAATATTTTAAAACCCATAATTAAAAAGTGAGATTTCAAAACTATGCGCAACATAAATCTTTCAATACCATACGATTTACTCCGGAAAGAGTTGCTGGAAACATGATCGAAAGGCAGTCCCTTCGCTTCGCAAGGTTTAGGACGAGCTGGTAACTCTATGAGTCCAGGTTTTGAATCTCCTTGTATATTTCTTTTTATTTGTAGTTGGGAGGTCTCTAATGCCTGGCTAATTGTAATGAGTGAATTATATTGGTATTTTTCGTATGTGGTTGTGCAAAATCGAGTCTTAGGGATCCTCTAATTTGTCTCTCATAAAATATGTTCAAGGTTAAGGCTTGTTTAATATTTCCACTAAAATTGTCTTACAAGCTAGGAGCTGGTTGTGTTGTTTTTTCCATGATTTTAAGTAGCACAGTCCACGAACACAAGGGTTCTGAGAAATAAATATGGGATATTGATGTGCACAGTTTAAACAACAGTATGATGTTTTATTCGTTTTCCTGTCATTGTGTTGATATTGATGGTGATGGTAATAGAGTTTGTTTTCATTCATTTTACTGTGCATGTGTTCAATAGTGTAAACTTATTTAATTTTGCAATTGGCTTCCCCTGCAATCCTATCAATGACAGTAATTTAATCTTATCAACTGTCGTAATTCTTTCCTATGTGTCAATAAACTGCATGTTGTTGGTTGCAGTTTTGCTTCCTGTACAAAACGAGCTAAATCTATGGATTACATTGATTCCAGTTATTTTCTTATTTAAAAAAAGAAATTAATTTGGTTATTTGTTGTACTGCTTTGATGTTGCTGGTTAAAAGCAATTCTTCTGAGGTTAAAAGCAATTATTTTGACATGGTGAATTGTTCGAAACTCCCGTGGATTCTATCAATTGTATCGTTGAGAAGAGTGGATTGCAGTTGTTGTCTGCTCTAGGTGGTCTTCTGCAAATCCTATTCGAGGTATTGAGAGAACCATATGCTTGTTTATGTTTCAATATCCAATAATACATTATCATTGATCTCAAATCTACATAGCTGGCCTTGTTCATCAACAATTTTAGCTCTGAGAAGGGTAGCTAAAATTAGTGAAAGAGATGCTTGAATGGCAATCAAAGGGGTGTTCTCCATGATAAATACAATCATATAACCTCCAGAGTTAAAAAATAAGTGGGAAGGTTAGTGTTTAAGCATTTAAGTGGTGGAAAGGGGGTGACTCCTCATAGGCCGTCGACAGACGACGAAAGCCGGAGGAGGTCCGTCACCTTAATAACACCTTCAGTGTAAATATTGTAATTAAATCTAATGTTATTTGTTATATAATACTGTAATTAAATTTAATGTTGCTTATTATATAATATTGTTATTAGACATAACGATTTGAGTTAATATATTGGAATGATAAGGTTATAGTTCTCCTTACTATGGCTATGGTTTTATGTAGTTTGAGATTAAGAGTTTCGATGTTACAAGAAAAGGGAAGAGGAAGGGGAGTATATGTGTAATGTGTATATTAAAAATAATAATAATATCAAAACACATGATGTGTTAACTAGGTCTAATCTATTAGTGACATTGTAGCTAGTATTTTCACACTAGCTGTGCTAAAAACACCTACTAAAACTTAGGGATATCTTAGTAGCATTCTGAAATGAGAATGCAAATATTCAATAAATAGCAGTAAAATAAAATCTAGACTATGTGAAGCAAATGCATGGAAAACAAATCTAATCTATTATTTTTTCATTCTTTCACAAATAGAAGGTTAGGGAAAGAATAGTTTTTCATTTTTATTATATAAAAAATGGTGTGTATAATAGACCAAAGAGTACCTCAAAATGGTATCAATGGGGTCCCTTGCAGTTGTTCGAAGTAGTAGGTCCTTGGTCTCCAAGTAACTTTGGTTTCTCTCCAAATACACATCACAAGGTAGGGAAATCTCCACGATGGATGAAACAAGAAAGCACAAAAGGGGCTTCAAGGGTTTCTGTAGAAATTTTGACAGAGTGACGGTAAGGTGTCAAATGGAGAAAAATGTCTAAAATGAGGGACCTTCACCATTAATTTATAGAAATAATTGCCCTAGGTTTTATCCCATGGTATTAGGAAGACTTTCGTATTGGCCCGTGGTATTAGGAAGACTTGGTATTAGCCCGTGGTATTGGGTGACATTTAGGGTTTTCCCGCTCTGTTGACTTTTTTGAATATTTTTCCTCTTTTTATTTTATTTTTTGCATTTTTTTGGGAGGGTTCCTTTTTTTAGGGGGAATAAGCCACATTTTTCTATTTTATGGAAAGGAATATGATAATTATGGGCCAATTTGCCTAGACTTTAATATCTTTGGGTAAGTGAAGGTGTAATGTGGGAAAAATGAAGAATGGGATGATGTAGCTAGGGAATGAGTATGGTGTGCAAATTTTTGGTGTTAACATACATGTTGAGCTTTTAATGAGGATAATGTTGTATTTTCCTTTAAATCTAAAGAATCTAATTTATCCTAGGTGCTATCTATTGGGAATTTTATATTATTTGCATGTAAATCGAATGGAAAATTGATAGTCGACTAGTATAAGTTGACTAGAGTCAGAGGCAACAAATGATGGAAGTCTAGTCGATCGACCGATCAGAATAACTGTTTGGTCGAAGGCAAGAGACTAGTTGATGGGAAATCAATAGAATGAACAAAGTTTTGTTAAATCTACAATATCACGAGTCATTCTCTATGCCAATCTTGTGCAACCAAGATTGGGCCTCATGTGTTGAGGTAGAGAGTTTGAGTTGGACTTAGTAACTTGGAGTAGATTCTTAGGTTGACCTAATGACGACTAATCCTTCAGTTATAAAGGTTATTCCTCATGTGTCGAGGTGAATGATTTGATATATCAAAGTGATGATGTTGTAAACTCTTGCTAGACAAGGCTCCGGACTTGTATGTGTCAAGTCATAATTCTCATATGGACCTACAGTTATAGTAGGTGCTTATGAGGTGTACCTCCAGTTATAAAGGTAATTATATTCTCATGTGGACCTTTAGTTATTGTAGGTACCTATGGGGTGGACCTCCAGTTATAGAGGTAATTAGATTCTCATGTGGGGCTCCAATTATAGTAGGTGCCCAGGGGGTGGACATCTAGTTATAGAGGTAGTTTATTCTCATGTGGACCTCCAGTTATAGTAGTGTTGGCCTCTTTCTCTTTCCTTGTATCGACCCACGGTTCAACAACAACTCAATACCAACAAGACACCAAAATACATCGACCTGACAAAGCAAGCTCAGTCGACAATGCTCACGAGGAAGGTGTAGTCTCATCTGAGATATATTAATGGGTAACTGTCAGAACCATGTTTTCGTAGCTGGCGAGGGAGTATAGTCCCTTGGTGCATGGTTGAGGCACTCGACAAAGACAATGGGATGGATTCATCACTCTGCGACAACGACACAACCAAGTGCCACAGGTCACCCACGCGACACGACCCTATCCTTAAACTTTAACAACTGGTGCAACTACGTGACACAATTGATTACTTATACTTGACAGACAATGCACAACTTATATTATACTTAAGAGATTAACCATGAACTCATACACAATAATCCAACAACACTTTTAAACAGTCATTCATTCATACTTCGACATACATTCAAAAACAATTGTAACTGTAATAATGTAAGATAAGCAAACATTCACATAAACATTCACCATTCAACAACATTCATTCATATAACACAGGAAATAACGTGGAAACCCATATGGGAAAAACCACCAAGATGCTCTTCATCTGATATTAGAAATATAGGTAGCACCTTGTAGCCTGCAACTTACAGACTGTTCTTAAGATATGCCTTTCTGACTCAATCTTCTTACTCTCATGCTCTTTGGTTTATTGCTTCTATCTACTCCTATTGATCCGCACACAGCTTGGATCGACTCTTCTACTTTACTAGTGGTATGCACACACAGCTGCAAGATCAGTGACTCCACAACCTTCTCCTTCTACTAGACTCTCCTCTTGAGCCAATTACTAAACTACTACTGAATCCACTTATTGAAACTACCTCTCCAAGCTAACAACAACAACACTAAAGCTAACGCTTATATAGAACAAGTTCCTCTTATTTATAACATTTACAAGACCACGCAGGGTCGACTGACTACAACTTAGTTATTACAGACTTAAGTAGCTATAAAATATCTCTATTACATTAAATGTCGACCCATACCTAGCTGTGAAAGTCCTGTAATGCATTAGCCACAGCCTTAACTAGTCACATAAACATCCTTCAGTCTTTTGTACTAGCCATAACTAGCCGCAAAACTGTCCTTCCATCTTCTTCTGGTTCATCCTTCTGCAATCTTCCTTGACTTCCACCTGTCCAACGTTAACTCTTCTACTTGCCTCTTCCACTGACTCTGGATGTGCTTTTCTCCATCACACCAACCCTATCGTAGCTTCCTTTGTTATGTGCTTCCTTTCGATCTTTAGCCTGCCTTTCTCCTCTGCATGCATGTTTTATCTTTCTGCACCAGTTCATTTGCTTCCTTCTTGACCTGCTTTTCCCTTGTTGCATGTGCACTTTTCCTCCTTTGCTTGTGCATGATATTCTTCCTTGTGCACTTTTCCTTGCCCAACAGCCCCCCAACACTCACATGTGGCTCATCCTGAGCCACTAAGAAAAAATGGATATCTCCACAAAAATATGTGACTGCTCACGACTTAATCCTCTAGATCGGGCTCCGGTCGAGACTGCGCGGGAGGGGCAACCTTGTCCTGGAATTCCTTCACCATCTATTGCACTCTAGCAACTTCCACTGTTACTTCCTCCGCTTGTGTGGCCAATCGCTCCACCCGGTCGGAACTGATATGTTCCAACGGGCCTGCCTCTATCGACTGCACAATATGCTGAAGTTTCTGCTGCAAAGGCTGAATAAGGCCTGTGAACCACGTTGCTTACGACTGCTGTGTTTTCACTTTCGCTTCCCTAGTTCGCTCTTGGTCATAGAGAGCTAGGACTTCCTGCTGCAGCTGCTTCATCTCAGACATCTTTGTAACCTTTTCCTGAAACGACAACTTCTTCATCGTTGCCTTTGCTGCAATGATTTTCTCTTCATCTTGCTGCACGCTTTCCTTGATCTTTTATCCAGTCTCATCTTCTAGAAGTGCTTCCCATATTGTGAAGATGGCTTCAACTTTCTTAGTGCAGAGTTTTTCTCCTTCGCTTATCTTCCCAACAGCCTCAAACATTGCTTTGCTTCGCTCTTTGAGCACCTCAGGAGGTGCGCTCAGTACCTGCCTCGCTTGCAATTCCTCAACCTATTTCTTTAGCTCTACTGCAATCTATGACAGCCGAGAAACCTTAGCAGTTGAATCTTCATCTTCCTGGCTCGCTTATGGTGGGAATTGCATGACCGTGCCCTTAATGGCTTCAGCAAGTGCAAAGCATCTTCTCTCATGTGCCACAATTTCTTGATCTTTCTATTTCAACAAGGCCATGCACTTCTTTTCCTTTCTTTGTTTTTTTTTTGCTTGATACGCAATAGCATTCTCCCGAAACTGTATTTCAGTTGCGGCTACCTGTTGTAAATCATATACTTCTCCCAATGTGAGCTTGGAGAAGTCGATCTACAATGTGTGAAAATCTTTGACAACATCATAAAACACACCCATCATCATCCTTGTCTCCATTGCACACCCGTGGAGTTGTACTTTGATTGGAGGCACTAGTTTTGGTGTAACTAACGAGACGTTGGGATCCACGCCATATGTTTCAGCCTCGACAGTGACTTTGACCTCATTAATGGCCTCTATGAGCTTATTGAGGTGCTATGCAACTTGACCAACAATGTTTTTCTACTGTGTATTTAAAACCTCGAGGCTTTTCTTTCCGACCTCGGCTACAACGTCTTCTAGCATGCGAATATCGTCCTCTTTCAAGGTATCTGTGTTAGCCGTTTTGCTAGATTTTCTCTTTTTGTGCTGTGGCCCGCTCTGTTGTTGCTTCTCTTTCTGGCGGTTATGGATGTCCTCGTCCATAGGTGTCTGTTCTCCATCGCTTCAATGGGAGCCACCATCACCACTGTTATCACCTTTTCCTTCTTGCGACTAATTGTCTTGACCGTCACCTCCTTTGTTTCCTTGGCCATTTCCCTGGTTCAATGGTGGGTTTTCAGGGTCTACAACTTCTCCAGTTGGCTTTGCTACTAAGCTGCACCATTCAGTAGGACACTCCTTGACAATTGCATCCACATCATCATCAGTGATCATGAACCCTGCCTAGTGTGCTTACTTGGTTGGGTTGTTCTTTGGCTCCAAAATCATGTTATGTGCACTCGCCTAGAAATTGATGAAGGTCACGTATCTGTGCACCGTTGCAGTATGGATTCGGTGGGATCTACTGATAACATCGCGCGGTGCCTTGGCATGCAGATAAAACTCAATGTTATTATCCGTCTAGCAAATCTTGTTTTTCTTATCCTCCCACAGGTTTTGGTACTTTGCGCCAAGGCAAGGTAGTGGGACATCCATTGGTTTGTAGTTTGGTGGGTTGTCCCACAAGGTGAACGAGATCAGGATGAGCAGCCAAGAGTAGTGAAATTTGTATTTTGGATCCTCCTGTGCTGCGTCGTCTATTATTTCATTCAGTAAGAACTGCGACCAATTGAAAGTCACACCTTGTGCACATTTCTCTGCAAGTTCTACCGCTCCAGCAGTGCATTCATTTGGCCTCATCTTGTGCAACAACTTGCACGAAGTGATCCTTGCGATGAACCACACGCTGGCGTCTTCGATAGGGGGAATCGAGAATCCTATACCCATGCGCTGAAGCTTATACTTCTGCTTCATCTTGGTGGTATCCCTGTTCTATCCCAAATACAGCGCGAGGTTGTTCCCTTTCTTCTGGAGTCCTGTCATCGATGAGATAAGCTCGATGTTGACCAAGTATGGTCGATCAAGCCTTAGGCACCCTCTGTGGAAACAGACCAGGAGTTGTTTCACATATGTATTGGCTTGCATGCTATGGCCAAAATGGGGCATGAACAACAAGTTCGTCAATCCTGCTTGGTCGATGCCAATAACCCACTTCATCGATTTGATAACCTCAGGCCTAGTCAACCCGGTTTGAATCATGACCATGTAGTTATTTATTTCCAAACATAGCTACTGGTGAGTGTGAACATCCTTGAATCCTAACTTGGCGAGCTTTGGCATTATGTCCATTAGCAAGGGTATGTGCTCTGGGATTCGGGGTGCTACTAAAAATGTGCGTGCTTTCGTGGTAAGCATCACTGGCTCCGCATCGGATCTCCTCGGCCGGACATAGTGCGGGAAGCTTTCTTCTTCCTCCTCATATTTTGGGTCTCTGTAGGGTGGGAATTCCTCCTCCATCAGCTCTTCCTCCAACACGTCCTCCTCACATAGCTCTTTTCCAGGGTTGTCCACAATAGTTTTAGCCTTGCGTTTCCTTGACAGTCCTGGCCTGGACGACTCTCCAGGCGCTCTCTCCCCAGCATGTATCGACTCCATAGTTGGTTGTGCAGGTGCAGTTGGTGGGTCCTGAACAGGGTTCGGCATAGGGCTTGAACCAGGGGTGGAACACAGGTCGGAGCAGTCGCAGGAGCAGGGTGCTTTCTTGCTCGTGCCATCGAGTTGAGTTTGAGTTCTTGTTCTGGTTGCTGTACTTCAGGCGATACGATCTCCTCTTCAATTGGAAACCCTAGGTTGATAGTCACGTTGGATAGCTCACTTGCACTAGATATCTCTATTACCATGGGTATCAACTCACTCTATGACAGGCTTTAGCTCTATAAACTCTTGGCTCGAGTTTTCTCATTCTCTCTGTGTGTGCGTAAAATATTGTTTGATGGCGAAGCCTTGTATTTATACTTTCCTATGTGTCCTACAGTAGTCATTCGATGGGAGTTCGAGGTTTAATCGATCACATGGGATTCTCAGTCGTTGCGTTTCTTCATTAACTCGACGACTTGAGTGTTGCGTTGTACCTGTCAACACAATTATGGCAGTTATGACGCGGACGTCTGATGGGACCAAAAATCATGTCCTCATTCTCCTCATATATCATCAAATTAATGACGCTTAGCTGTCATAGCTGCCTCAATATTTATCGGATCTTTGCACTTTAATGTTGACCAGCCTGTTAGTCCCACTTTTTCCTGCGCGTTTTAGTTGGTTCTGTCGCAGACGTGTGACAAAACAATTTTTGACTCTTCGCTTTTTTTGTTTTTTTTTTCACGTGCAACGCGATTTTAGCTAGGGATGTTGTGACCATCATAGTATGGTTTCATGCAACTGTCATTCATTATACCTATGACATAAGTTTCGTCTTGTCTCTGCAGTTTACTGCGCCCGCATTAGTGATGTGCGCGATCACATATGGCCCTCTCCAATGTGATTTTAGCTTGCTTAGGTGTTTGAAAAATTTGTTGTCATACAACAACACAAGTCCTCTGAGTCTGAATGGTTTGACCCAGATATGGTGATCATGCCATGCTTTTTGTCTCTGCTTCTCGACTGTCTGATGAAATCCTGCGACAAAGCGTTCCTCTTCCATCTGAACAAGCTGTGACAACCTTTGCTCGACATCATCTTCGTCGGTCATCTCCGTCAGCACAACAATCCGTAGACTTGACATGATATACTCCATTGGTACAACAACTTCATGTCCATATACCAGTCTGAATGGGGTGTTCCCTGTCATTCGTTTGCGAGTTGTGCGATACACCCATAGCACAGCTAGTACTTTCTGATCCTAGTCATCTCGGCGTGTGTTGCACATTTTGGTTAGTGAATTCTCCAGAATTTTGTTAAAGGCTTCAACCGTTCCATTTTCCTGAGGATGATAGGGTGTTGTATTCTTATGTTGGATTTGGAACTATGCAGTAAGCTCAACAATCATTTTGTTAACAAAATGCATACCTTAGTCGCTGAGTAGAATTTTTGGGCATCCAAATCTAGTCACCACATTTTCAAATAAAAACTTCGCCGCATTGCAGCGGTGCAATATTTAATAGGTGTGACTTCAGCCCATCTGGTTAAATAGTCTATCGCAATGATAATGTAGCACGTGCCAGTTCTTTTTGTTGGTGAACTAGTCGATCCAAAAAAATCAGCAACCCACTTGTTGAATGCTTGCAGTGTTATCTGTGGTGGAAGCAGCATCTCGTTAAGACATGATGGTTTTCCTGTTCTCTAGCAGATATCACAGCGTCTGCATAAGGTTTAGTATCCATGTGTATGGTTGGCCACCATAATCCTACCTACAATATCTTGTGCATAGTTTCCTTTCATGTGTAGTGTCCACTTGCAACACCAGCGTGTGCTTCACTCATAACCCAAGGTCACTCATAATAAAAAACACAGTGGCGCAATATTTCATCCGCGCCCAACTTGTACAAGTGTCCAATGATCAATGTAAAATCAATAGCTCTGAAAACCAAGTGTTTCTTCTTATTAGTGGAGAATCCTGGAGGCACATAGACTGTACTCAAAAAGTGGATGATTGTGTTAAACTCCTTATTCTGATCTTCTATCATGGTAACTACAAATGGTTGCGCATCTGGCAAATTGTCTTCTAGGTTGGTTGGTTCTTCAACACTTTCTATCCTTGACAAGTGGTCTGGCCCGACATTTAGTCGACCAGGTTTTTACAATGACCTCAAAATCAAATTCTTGGAACAAGAGAAGCCATCTACAGATCTTCCCCCCCAACACTGACTTGTTGACTAGGTATTTCAATGCTGAATGATCAATGTACATCTAAAAATGTCCACCCAACAAGTAGTGTCTAAACTTTTGGAGCACATAGACCATAGCGAGGCCTTCTCTTTCTATCGTAGTGTAATTCTTCTCTACGGTTGACAGTTTTCTGCTAGCAAAAGCAGTAGGGTGGTCAAGCACACCCTCTCATGGATGTGTCAAGACTGTGTTGAGTGCGACAAACGACGCATCAACATGAACATGTAATTCCTTTTTCCAATCGAGGAATACAAGTATTGGCGCAGTAGCCATCTTGTTCTTTAATTTGTCCAAGTTTTCCTGGCAAGATGGTGTCCATTGAAACTTTGCATCTTTCTTCAGCACTTTCTCCATAGGTGCAGTGATCTCTACATACCCTCTAATGAACTTCATGTAGTATCCTGTATGTCCTAGCATGGACCTGAGTTGCATGACTGACGAAGGTGGTGGTAAGTCAAGAATAATCACAACTTTTGCTGGGTCAATCGAAATAACATCACGACACACGATGTGACCCAATAGAACACCAAATGGTGCACAAAAAATACATTTCTTGGAATTAAGCACGATCTGATATTGGTGACAACAGCCCAACATCATGCACAAACTCTCAATATGATCTCTTAATAGACCAAACACAGTCCAGTCATCAAAGTAGACTTCAAGAAACTTATGTATAAAATCTTTAAAAGCGGAGACTACTATTCTAGAAAAAATAGTTGGTGAATTCTTGAGTCCAAAGGGCATTACCGTATACTAGTAGCATCCCCATTCTGTGACGAAGGTTGTTTTGTGGAAATCCTCCTTCACGATTCTGACTTGATGATAGCCAGAGAATCCATCAGTGAATGAGTACATCTCTTGCTCTCCGACGCTTTCAAGTACTTCATCTGTAAATGGTGTTTAGAATGGATAATGCAAGCATGCACCGTTCAACTTTCTCAGGTCGAAACAAATCCTAACTTCGCCTGTTGTTTGCTTATCCTGGATCACTATAGGGTTGATCCACTCTGATTCCTCAACAGGTTTAATGATTCCTGCGTCGAGCATGCGATCCAATTCTTCTTTTACCTTCTCTTTATATCTTGTATTTAGTCTATACAGGCGTTGTTTACTGGGTTTAGCATCTAGTCGCAAGGGTATTTTCATCTCCCCTAGGTTGTCGACTATTCCCTTCATCTCCAAAAATTTGGTAGGGAATAGATCCTGATATTCATGCAGCAAGTCTGTGATCTTCGTGACTTTCTTCATCCCAATAATCTCCTTTATTGGCAAATTTTGGGTTCTCTAGTGACCCAATGTTTACTTTCTTGATTTTCAACGGTTTGAGGAATTGGTCACTTGAAATACCACTTCATTCTACTACGCGCGTGCTCTCTAATTCCAGTATGTTTATGTTAGTTGGATCATCATCTGGGTCTCCATATAGATTAGAGCAAGCCATCCATTGCTGAATGGTCACGCTGCACTGGTGAGAATTGGCCTCTTCGACATGAATTTCATCAAATATCTTATCCTTTATCGTTTGAAGTGCAGCATCAAATGTAGGTTATTCATCAGCAAATTCAAATGTTTTTCTAAACTTCTTAGCAAGTCCTTCCCAATCTTAGGTTCCTTGTTGCAACTCCATAGATGCATACCACGTTCTAGGTGTCATTTCCAACGTGTGAATGAAATGATGGACCCAGTCCTGTCGCAAGTATTCTGCAAATACGGTGCGACACTGATTCATGTGTTGCACAGGGCTCGACAATCCTGTGTATTTGTGGTGCATGGTGGTGACTTCTTTGTCAAATCTGACTTCCATCAACCTTCTGCATTATGGCCATTCTATTATGAACTGCTTGTGTATACCCCGCCATCTAATGGGTGTAGCCTTTAGTACATGATCTAATGTAGACAAGTGCTGTGACTTTGTTACAAGGATTTCAAACTCAGTTAAGAAGGTCACAAGGTTAGGTAAACCCTCATAGGTGGGAATATCTCATATTTCATTCTCCTCCCATCTCACAGACCTTGTAACTCTGTAGCACCTTCTCATAGAGACCTCATGCAGCTTGTTTTGCCAGTTTTCCAATGCCTCCCCTGAGTCGGATGTGTAGGAACTAGCACTCTTCCAACTCATGTTTCCTTCCATTGTCATATTGATATAGTCTTCTTGCATGGCACTGACATTGTAGATCTGGTCGATATAGTCACCATGTTCCTCATTGTAGACAGGCTCGACATATCTCTATCCTTCCAATGGATCAATGGGAGACACTACTCTCATCTCATTATCCTCGAATGAGAGGATCCTTTTCTTGAAATTGATAATGGTATGATTGTCTATGGCCCAATCTATCTCCAATAGCATGGGATATGGATTTGTGTCATCAACAATGTTAATGACTTTAAAGCCCACAAATGTGTGCAACCCTTCAATGTCGACAGGGAGTTGACTCAATCTATCAATTGGTAGAACCTTCATCTGATTTGAAAGTCGCAACTGGATAGGAGACCAGTCCAAGCACAAATTTCCCATACTCTCCTAGGTCTGTCATGTCAGAATATTGACATCAGAGCCCAAGTCTAAAATGATATAATCCATGTCATAATCCCCTATCTGCGCAGTCATTTTTAACTCGCGCCTAGTTTTGAATTTCTTGTTGACCTGGTTAACTTTCTTTTCAGTTTGCGGCTCTACTAGTGTTTCTTCTATCAGTGCTTGAAGTTCTGTGATAACATCTTTGTCTTGGATTAACGTTAAGCAAATTGACAGAAATGACTTGAGTTTACTAACCTTTTGTGGAGTCTTCTTCTGAGTTATCTGCTGAAATTGTTCAGGCATCTCCTTGACTTCTTCTTATGTCAACGGTTCTTCTCGATCCACAAACTCATGTCGAATGTCCATGAATACTTGCTTCTATTTCTGGACGTTGAATGGCTCCTTCCTCTACGCCGTGGGTTGTACCTGCTGTTGTAGTTGTTCTTGCGGGGTTTCTTGATCAGGCCGAGTAACAACACCTCCTCATGTTACAACAGCCACATTTGGATCTCTTGGTTCAGCAACAATCATCTGAACATTCAAGTTAGGATTCGAGTTTGGGTTTAGGTTCTGTGCAGGGTTAGGACCTATGATGGTCCTATCTTGCCACTTTACAATCAACTGAGGACATTTCTCCACATCATGGTCCTGTCCCTTATAGTATGAACATGTCTTCATAGGTTCTAGGCAATCTATGGCATAGTGACCTGTTTGTCCATAGTTATAGCATGTAACCTAACCTCTTCCTATACCAAATCCTCCTCCTCCTCCTCAGCCTCTGAATTTTCCGCCACCCCTTCCTTGAGGGTGTGGTTGCTGCGAGGGGTACTGCCATTATGCTGGTAGGGCGGTTGATAGTGATTCTGCTACGCATATGGATGTTGTGGTACATACTGAGGCTGATATTGGTTCTAATACTGATTGGGTAGGAACTGCGTAGGATAATATGATTCTTGTGCCATTTCAGAATGAGTCTGCCCCTTGTTCTTCATTAAGTATGTGTCGATCATCCTTTCCTTTAGGAGTTGGTATGCTTTGCAATCTTTCTCTTTGTGCCCTACTGACTTACAAAATTTACAGAACAGGTTTGCTGGAGTGCTTACAATCTTTTTCAACTATAAACAATCCTCATCACAATTTCCTCTAGTCTGGCATACATGACACCAAGGTAGTCCATGGGAACTTAATGGGTTTGGCACACTGGATGAGACATAAATCATGAAGGTTGGACAATTATCCTTGGTGTGTCCATCACTTATGTATTTCATGCACCATAAGTCTTCATGGGATTCCTTACCCTTCTTGATGTCCTGAAGCTGTGTCGTTAGATTTTCCAATTGTGACTGAATCTGTACCATTCATGCGGCACTATTCTCGATTGGTGAGGCTTCCAGCTTCATGGCCAACTCTAGTGCTTTCGTCTGCGACTCAATCTTTTGTTGCATTAATGGGCCTCGGATGTGTGGTAATAACATAGCAATAAACCACTATTTATGCTATATATCCGACATCTGGAAGCTTACCTTAGCCATCAAAGTCTTAAACCATTGGTCAAAGTCCCATACTGACTCTTCCAATGCTTGTTTAATTTCCTTGATCTCAGTAATACACTGTGACTTAGATTTAGGTTTTCTGAACTCAGAGATCATTGTGGCTTGTATTTGTTCAAGGTTTTTTTGTGGTGTTCCTGGTGGTACCACACAAAACTTCATAAACCAGTCGAGCACACGACCCCTTAGATTTGTGATCATCTGCTCTTTATTTAAGTCCCTGTTATGAACTAAGCGAACCATCCAAACAGCTTCACAGATGAACCAATGATGCTCTGGATCTTCTGCTCCATTACCATTGAATGTGGGTAACCTAATATCATGCCCATTCATTGCGTTGGTGTCGGGGTTATCTGATTACTGATTTAATGGAGGTGTATTGTCCTACACGCTAGTCGCAGTACTAGCACTATTAGTATTAACAACTCCTTCAGGAGATGAGGCTCTAGATATTACCTTTGGTGATACTAATAGTGTGATGTAGTTGCATCCTGATCTTGGTGACTCGACAGTCTCTTCAGAGTCTTCTACTCCTTCCGAAATTAGGCTATAGTCTTCCTCTTCATCGCAATACCCTTTGTCTACCTGTGACTGAATTTTGTGCTCACTCTCCTTGAATAGGCTAGGAGCTCGTTGACCTTCCTCTATCTTTATTCTCTTCCTTGATATGAATCTCCTTCCACTCCTTAGGAATCTAGCTTCTAGTTCAGGTTTTGTACTTCTTGAGAACATCTCAACTCACTGTTTCTTATTTTCTTGATAGGCCATCTGTGACATAGCGTTCCTCCGGGGTATGCGACTCACCTAATCAACCACAAGATACCCTTCTCATAAACGAGCATCTTGATCCATGTACTGATAGATAACAAATATACTCTTTAGGGTCCTTGGAAAAAATTTCTTTTAGCCTCACTATATGAGGTTATAGCCTCTATTGCAAACTCAGTAATATATCCTTGCAAAATACTGTCAACCCAAAAATCAACAACTCTAGAGATGGTGTTACTTACACTGGTTACTTCACGCACCACCTGATCACTCCTCTCGACTGCTTCTCTTCTTTGGAATTTTGTCTGCCTTCTTGCCAATCTTGACAGCCACTCATACAATACAATGGGAAACTATGCAAAGAAGATCTCATGAATATCAGAATATATGTATTCGTCCACCTAGTTTTTTGCGCTCAACTGAGATCATGCGCTCTCTTCTTGCGTGAATGCTAGCATCTTAGACTCCATGTAGTCCTCTATCTCGTTCTTTGTCGTATGCCACAACATTTCCCTCAACTCAAACGCTTGACGGGTCTCGGCAACATAACCATTTGTTAGCCTCTTTCTCTGCACACACAGCTGCAAGATCTGTGACTAAACAACCTTCTCCTTCTACTAGACTCTTCTCTTGATCCAACTATTGAACTACTACTGAATCTACTTCCTGAAGCTACCTCTCCAAGCTAACAACAACAACAGTGAAGCTAACCCTTATACATAACGAGTTCCTCTTATTTATAACATTTACAAGACCACGCAGGGTTGATTGAGTTCAACTCAGTTATTACAGAATTAAGTAACTACAAAATATCTCTATTACATTAAATGTTGACCCATACCTAACCGCTAAAGTCCTGTAATGCATTAACCACAGCCTTAACTAGCCACGGAAATGCCCTTTAGTCTTCTGTACCAGCCATAACTAGACGCAAAACTGTCCTTCCATATTCTGTTGGTCCGTCCTTCTACAGTCTTCCTTGACTTCCACCTGTCAAGCATTAACTCTTCTACCTGCCTCTTCCACTGACTCTACATGTGCTTTTCCCCATCGCACCAACCCTGTCCCAGCTTCCTCTATTCTACGCTTCCTTTCTGTCTTTATCCTGCCTTTATCCACCACACGCATGTTTTATCTTTCTACGTTGGTTCATTCGCTTCCTTCTTGACCTGTTTTTCCCTTGTTGCACATGCACTTTTACTCCTTTGCTTGCGCGTCAGATTCTTCCTTGTGCACTTTTCCTTTGCCCAACAAGTAGGTACCCATGGGGTGGGCCTCCAATTATAGAGGCAGATGCTTTGCATGTTAAAGCATCAATGTTGTGTGATATATTACAAAATATAATGTTCCCTCTTTAGTGCCCCCTAATCATTCCCCTAACCCATTCAATCCCTACGGGTTTAGGAAGAAATTCATAAATGTGGATTGGGATTGATTCTTCTTTTTCCCAATGCATTATCTAGTTAATTAAATTAATAATTCAAAGATTAATTTAGCTAGTAGTTAGAGTTTAAATTATTAATTAAATTTTGGATGATTTGTAAATGTTCATGTGGCCAGGAGGGAACAGAAGGATAAGGTGTGCCTATTGAGATACTTTACAAAAGAAGGAAATTGGAATAAAGAAGCACAAAGCAAGATATCAGTGAAAAGCAGGAAATCGAAAAAAATAAGGAAAAGTAGAAAGGTGTAGAAAATAAATAAAGCCATGAAAATAATGAAAGCATCATAAATCAAGGAAAAGAAAACTAAACCAAGGAAAGATTAGAAAGTAACAAATCCACACAAAGTTGTAATTCCTAATTCAGTCAAGGAGGGCACATGGATGAGCTAGTGGCTCAAATGCTACGAAACTTATCCAAGGAGTTACTTGCCTAAGAAGCTATAGAGTCTATAAAAAAGAGATATATCACACCATTGATATATTTTGTTAGTTTCAGAATTAGAATTGGATATCTCTTATCTTTTTAGTGGTTTGGGTGATGTGCCCCTTTGTAATCATTGATTCAATTGGAGAATTGTGAGGTCCTTCAACTAGAGTTTGAGGAGAAGATCATCCATATCTTTTCGTGGAGTTTCAAATCTGCTTGTAATTAGTTTGTAGGTATGATAAATGCATACCAAGTGTGAATTTGAAATCCTGAAGAGGACAAAGTGTTGAAGATAATTCCTAAAGAAGGTTGAGTTTCCTGTGAGAGATTTGCATAGTTGGTCAAGCTCTGGTGGCTATTATGCTTAGGAGGGACCATATATGCATTTGGGTACCTAATTCTGGCTTCCATTCTGATCAGATATGATCCATGTCAGATATAGAGCACACTGAAAAGAGTTGACATGAAGACAGGGTTGAGCTAGAGCTTGGATGTCCAAGTAACGATCAGAAGATCCATTCCCTTAATCAATCTGCCTCTTTATTCTCTCTGTAATTTATGTAATATTGTGGTTGATGCATTCAAATATATTCATGTTGGTATGATGTTATTTTAACAAACAATAAACTTATGAACAATCCTTCCCATGGTTTAACCATTATCTGTTTAAATGTCCAGTCATTTATTGTAAAAATGGTGTAGTGAGTCCTTATTATATTGAAGGATGAGAGTAACAATATAACATGATTGAACGGATATCACTTCAGAACTATTATTCACCCTATGATATTTTAAATAATCTTATTTAGATCCATGCTTTCATGTTTCATAATTTTACATATCCTTGAGTAATTCTACCTATGCTCATTGATGCTCAAATTGTGACTAGTTTCCAATTTCCATGTACTAAACTTACTTATGCCTATCAAATTTATTTTTTGAAGGTCGTTATAAGAATATAGGATCAATTAGGGTCCACTCCAAGTCTTAATCTTGAAATTTGTGACCCTCTCAAGTTGTTTGAGTCCACTCAGAAAAAGTCTAGTAATGCAGTTCTAGATTTATAGTTTTCTTTCTAGCTCCCAAATCCGAACCAAACCAAATATAATATCTTAACAGTGTCTGAAATACATGTGGAGGTTTAGATACATTCGAGACACTTCCATCTTGCACCATAATACTTTGGGTTCCACATAAATCTTGAGGCCATTTCCTTGAAGCCTTGGGTTTTACCTAAGGAGTCTATCTAGGTGTGATGTAGCCTAATATATATGCAGTTGTCAAAGTTTGGAGTATTTTTAAGATATTGTATATAATCCCAAGGTTTTATTTGACCTCATTATCATATCTGGAAAGGGTAGGAAAATTTTTGTGGTGTTTGAAGCAAGTTTGTTAACAAACTAGTCAGTGTCTTTTTGTAATTTTCTGCATAGTGTGCCTTGATCTTGAAAAGGTACATTACAGTTGTATCATAGCACTTTCCTCTACTCATGTGGAAAGTAATATCCCAATTCGAATCATTTGTATCCATGATACTAGCACCAAGTAGTTATTATTTTAAATGGGATGATGGGGAAGCATCCTATTATGATGATAATGTTATTTATGTTGAGGATGATGACTCCTTGTGTGACATTGTGTGCATAGAGAACATAATTCTTAATATACCAAAGTTTGGTATTCTTCATGGAAGGGTGTGCTATGGGGAAAATCCTCTAGGATTAAATCCTCCCGAGTACCTCAAAGAATACCGAACAATGAGGAAAGAGATTCAGGAGGCCTTGCCTTTCCGATACTTTTGTATTCTTAAAGTTGCAAGGTTGTTTCTGAATGAGGGTTCTTATTGCAACACATACCAAGAAAGAGTGAATCGCATTGTCAATAGTGTGTGTAGAGAAGTGGAGCATATGTTAAAACATATTGAAACATCACCATCAAAATTCTCTACACCCAAGGATCCAATGACTAAGGGTGCACCCATAAACTCTCATGATGCATAAAGAAGAAATCCCATAGTCAAATATCAACCATTCGAAGAGCATGAGAGGCACAACATGCTCTAAAGTAAAGAACCATGTAGTCCCTCTAGTCAATACATCAAGATCCTAAAGCAAAGGTATGGAAGAAAATCTGATTTTTTTATATTCCACCGAGGAACCATGCACATCTAAAGATTCAACAACCCCTCGTTAGGTTGTTGACAGTTTGGGATGTGAGTCCACTTCCAATTTTTCTAGATTATTTTTTGATGATTTCAAGATATTTTTCAAGGAGATTTATTTTTTTAATGGAGGTGATACATATTTTGGATCAAATCCAAAAGCATAACTTAAAACGGATTTCCAGTCACCACTTGAGTTTCATAATGAAGTAGATCCAAAGAAGGAAGAAGAGGATGTTTATCCTCAAGAGCCTCATCTTCTTGCAGGGCCTTTGAATTTGGGAGAAAGGAAGGTCCATGAGGCCTTGAGCACTCTGCATGACACTCTTACATTGGTGTCAAATTCTTGTTGGAGAGTTGCACCAATGGAGGAGCCATCTTCCATTGAAGACTACAAAGCTGCCATTTGGGAAGCAATGGCAGACACCAAAGGTAACTTTTTGCATTTTATTTTTGATAGATATCATCTTCTGTAGCTTGGGGAGATGTATTATTGTGCTTAATTGGAACATAAAGAGAATATTAGCAAGCTCACTCTTGAGTTGGAGACCACCCAGGATCCTGTGAAGAGTACTCATAGTGCACTTCAAGAATATGAGATTCAGATTGAGCAACTTGATGAGAATTTCCCAAGATCCCATTCTCCCTCCTACATTTTCGGTAATATTTATCATATGGTTGATTACATTCATGGATCAAAGGAGAAACCTCATGTGATGGTGGTACAGGAGGTACATATCGATTTTCAAATGTTTGAGGAGGATCAAGCACTTGTTCTTTTCCAGAGCGATTCTAAGATACATCTAGAAGTGAGTCATGCAGACATGGAGGAGGCATATGATCACACTCTAGTTGAGCCAGCCTATGGAGGAGTACATGTATCCACTTTCTTGGTGGATGAGCGTTGCAGAGGGTTGGTTCACAATTATTCACCCCACACTTCTATTTCAGCCACATCATTTGGGGATAAGACTTGGGTGAAGGGATTTTTTTTCTGTTGGTGCCACTGGAGGAGTATGAGACTCCCACTCTTCCTGTTGATGACTTGATGGTGAATCCATGTGGTTTGACAAGTGCACCACTCCCTTACCAATCTATTAAGAAGCAACAGAGGAACCTATATGATGTCTACATCATACATAGCAATACATGGGAGACAAATCATGAGATTCCATTATGGGAGGTACATTTCACTTTAGAGAAGGTCGCTGATCACATTCCATATGGATCAACAAACAAAAGTACTTAATTATCCATTGATTGGGTGGATAGAGGAAACATTAAAATGAAAACTCTAGGAGGTAAAGGTTTCCTTTAGATAACTAACATTTCCCTGACATGTGAGCAGTGGCAAAGATATATATTAATTCCATTAGATACCTCTAGTACACATGCACAAGAGGATTGGGTGTGCAATTGCATGGAAAAAGTTTTCAGAATCATTGGAAGTTATGGGCTTCCAACATGGTTATGGAATCCTAACATCCTTTGGAATGAAAGTTGTTTCATATGAACAAGAAGTAAAGTGGAATGTTGCATAAACCATGGGATCCTGACATTCCATGGAGTGACAGAGTATTCCTAATGTCATCTGATCTTGGAGTAATACAACACAAACAATGGGATCCTAGCATTGTTTTGTTTTGCAGTTTGCAGCTGGAAAAGAAAAAAAGAGAAAGGTAATAATTAGAGTATGAAAAACAAGAGCATGGTGGAAATATTTGAGTTATATTAGAATTTGGAGTCCCCAATACTACAGTAACTATTGGGAATTATGTATTGTATAGAGTCTAAAACAACCTTAAAGCATAATTTGGTTAAGGTGAGCAGGTTTTATAGCATACATATTGCAATTTCTTGAGGACATATAATCTTGGGTGGGGAGAGTTGTAATGTTCCCTCCATAGTGTCTCCCTAATCATTCCCCTAACCCACTAAGTCCCTATGGGTTTAGGAAGAAATTCATAAATTTGGATAGGGTTAATTATTTTTTTTGCCTATGCATTACCTAATTAATTAAATTAATACTTCGGAGAGTAGTTTAGCCAATAGTTAGAGTTTTAACTATTAATTAAATTTTGGACGAGTTAAAAATGTTCATGTGTCTAGGAGGCTAGACAAGGATAAGGTGGGACTATTGAGATACTTTACAAAAGAATGAAATTGTAATAAAGAAGCACAAGGCAAGACATCAGTGAAAAGTATGAACTTTGGAAAAAATAAGGAAAAGCATAAAGGTACATAAAAGAAGGAAAGTCGTGAAAAGTTGGGAAGCAACATAAATCAAGGAAAATCAAACTAAATCAAGGAAAGATAAAAAAACAAGAAATCCACACAATGCCGCAATTCCTAATTCAGTTAAAGAGGGCGCATGGATAATCTAGTGGTTCAAATGCAACGAAGCTTATCTAAGGAGTTACTTTCCTAAGAAGCTACAAAGTCTATAAAAAATAGATGGAGCAAACCATTGATAGTTTGAGAATAAGAATTAGAGATCTCTTAGATTTTCAGTGGTTTGGGTGATGTTTCCCATACGAACATTAGGTGATGTGCCCCTTTGCAACCATTGATTTAGTTGGAGAATTGTGAGGTCCTTCAACTAGAGTTTGAGGATAAGAGAAACCAACTCTTTTCATGTAGTTTCAAGGATGCTTATAATCATTTTTGTAGGTTTGATAAATGCATACCAAGTGGGAAGTAGAAATCTCAAAGACGCCAATGTGTTGAAGATAAGTTCCTGAAAAGGTCGAGTTTCTTGTGAGATATTGCAGAGCTAGTCAAGCTCTGATGGATACTATGCTTAGGAGGATGCATCCATGATTCTGGGTAGTTGATATTGGATTGCATTATGATCAAATTTGATCCATATCACATATAGAGCACACTAATAATAGCTTACATGAAGACAGGGTCGATCTAGAAAATGGAGGTCCAAGTAACAATAACAAGATCCATTCCCTTAAGCAATCTACCTCTTTATTATATCTGTAATTTATGTAAGATTGTGGTTGATGCGTTCCAATATATTCATGGTGGTATGATATTGTTTTAATAGTAAATTATTTTTTGAACAAGACTTCCCATCGTTTATCCTTTATAGTCTATTTGAATGTCCAATAATTTACTATAATGTCCCGGATGCGGGTGACAGCTTAGGTGACCCTCGACGCTCCACACCTCGGCCGCTGCACCCACCACGTGGCAAGCAACATGTGTCCGATGCGTCTATCAACCAGGACATCATGAGCCAGCAGGATATTCAAAGTTCCTCGCACGTGGGAGAGGCATCGCATGTCTCTTTGGCACCTGCGACATGGGTTGGAAACACCTTGTACTCCTTCTAGCTTTTATGGCTATGTTGTGTAATTCATTTCCCACATGTACTATGGCAGAACAAACAGAGGATATGTGCACCATGGAGAATTCTTTCACCATCTTGGTTGGATTCCACTTGTCTCTGAGCTATTCTGGGTATTCTGTGCGTCTGGAATTTCGGCCTTCGTCCCAAGTTGGCACCATTGTTTGGTTGGGATTTCACTCCAATTCACAGCCTGCAAGGTTCAGTAAGGAGAGGTTCAGTCTGGTTATCATGTCATGACAGAGGGGAACACCGTGTAGAGAAAGCTCGTGCATGGGAAAATACCAGCATGGTTGTAGCCTACATGTCACTGATGACTACGAACACCACATCTCTCCAAGGGTTCGCATCCTCGTGTAATATTGGGAGGCAAGGGTCCTCAACCAGAAGCTAGCAACTGGACAAGGAGGAGGCCAGGTAAATCACTATTGGCTCATCAAAACTATGTTATGCAATTTAGTCGAGGACATGCTGAACAACTGGTCCGATGCGTTGTGACCCCATCCACGCCATGAAAACCAAAATGGCTGAAATTGACTCTCAGCTCACGACCATGAATAATTCGTTCACTTGGAAGGGCACGGTTGGCATCACGGGCCATGGTGGTATGGGTGAAGGAAGGTGTGATTTGGGAGAAGGTGGTAGTGGAAGCATGACCAGGGGTGTGGTGCATGTTGGTTGTGGGGGAGGAGGTAGTAGGAGTGCAACAGGTTGCATGATTATGGCTCCACAGGAACCGCCTTTCCCCATCCCTTAAATGGTGGAGACGCTCTTCAAACGACTAAAGAACATGACCGACCAGAAGCCTGAACAACAACAACTATTGAATCTACCCACTCTTGAGGCTGCCACCAACTCGTCTAGCCCTTCATAGGAAGAACGATGGGTGTGCCCCATTATTGAAGAAATTCCACCATCCTGAAGAATTCTCTCCTCATCTGCAGAAATGACCTCTCGTTTCAGGTTTTTTTGCAAAAATTGTCAATCTTGTCTATGGTCGTTTTTAAATTTAAACTCTGTAACTATGTCTATGGACTATGTCTATGTCTATGTCTAGGTATATGTCTCTATTTGCTTTTAAATTTATCATGTAATTATGTCCCAGACTCGATACTCGGCTAGTTATCTCATCTCTAGTTTTCATAAACGACCCTAATTTTTTGAGAGGATTGGGGGGTGGCTTCACCTCCTGAGTCCTCATATATCCAGGGTTAATTTTGTATATTTTTCCATTGTATTTTAATATAATTGTGCAGCTTACAAAAAAAAATTAATTTATTGTAATAATTTTGTAGTGAGTCCTTATTATATTCAAGGTTGAGAGTAACAAGCTAGCATGATGTAACCGATATCGATTTAGACCTTTTAAGAACCCTCTGATATTTTAAATAATCATATTCAGATCCATGCTTTCATGTTGATAGTTTTACATATCCTTGTGTAATTCTACACATGCTCATTGATGCTCAAATTGTGACTAGTTTCCAGTTTACATGTACTAAACTTAGTTATGCCTCTCAGATTTATTTATTGAAGGTTGTTATAGGAATATAGGATCAATTAGGGTCCACTCCAAGTCTTATTATTGAAATTTGTGACCCTCTTAAGCTGCTTTAATGCACTTAGAAAAAGTCTAGTTATGTAGTCCTAGATTTGTATTTTTCTCTCTAGCTCCCAAATTCGACCCAAACCAAGTATAATATTTTATCTCAGTGTTTGAATAATATGTGTGGGTTTAGATTTAGTCTAGAAACTTCCATCCTGCATAATAATCCTTTAGGTTCCACATAAATCCTAAGGCCATTGCCTTGAATCCTTTAATTTTACAAAAAGGAGTCTATCCAGGTGTGATGTAGCCAAGTAAATGTGCAATTGTCAAAGTTGGGAGTCTGTTTAAGCTATTGTATATCATACTAAGGTTTTGTTTGAACTCAATATCAGATTTGGGAAGCGTGGGAAAAGTTTTGTGGTGTTTGAATCATGTATGTTAACAAACTAGTCAATGTCTTTTTGCAATTTTCTGCATAGTGTGCCTTGATCCTGAAAAGGTACATTACAATAGCCATGGTAACTAAATGCTATTAAGTCTCCTTTAGAGAATGGCCACCTCTAGAGTGAATTACTTTAGCATATGATCATTTGGTCTGGAATAATATAATATGATCACAACATCAGGCAAATCTTCTGAGTATATTCTGATATGATAGATAATTAAAGTTAACACATATTGACCATGATGTAAAGATAAAGAGATAAAGCATAGAGAACAAGAGAATTCAAATTGCACAAGAGATAACTTCAGTTGACTAAAATGAACTCAAAATGTTATAATATTCAGTTAAAGTAACAATATATGCCTCAGTTATTTGCACTTTTAAAAGCCTGTCAAATTGCAAAGGCAAATGGACATAAAAACATTCAGATCTTTGGAAACTCAAAAATTATTATCAAAGTTCTAAAATCAGAATTAAAGTTCAATAACCTTAGTTTGAATGTGACAATGCAGAGACTGCATTTCATTTTGATCGATTATGATTATGTTTCCTCCTATCATATTCTCCGTGAATTGAATAAGCTGGCTAATCTCAAAGCAAATCAAGGTTGCCTCCTCCCTCCCGGAATGTTAAGTCTAAATGACGGTTCTAGCGTGATGCACCCTATTCCATAATTTTGTAATGAGAAGATTTGTAATCATGGTGTTGTATATTTCAGAGTTTTTGTAATTGGGTAAGGGCCCATCAGTTCTTTATTAATTAAAAATAAATCGTTTTAGTTAAAAAAAAATATTGATGAGCTTCAGTTAAAGAAACAATGTATGCATCAGTTAATTAAAGGAGAAATAAAAGTGGTCACTTCAGCAAATCAATCGACATGATTTCAATTAATAATAAGTTGACTATGTGTTGATAAAAATGGACTAGTTAACTAAAGTATTTTCATTTATTACACTTTAGTTAAACTAAAAAGACCACACTTAAGTTAACCAAGAGAGGACACTTCAGTTAATAAAGTGTTCTCATGATTACACTTGAGTTATTGCATGATGACACTTAAGTTATCATGTTAACTAAGTGATCATACAATCAGTTAGAATGCGAGTTCACTATGGAGTTAGTTAATCCGTAGTTAATGTCAAAGATGAAAGGAAAGGTGCATATGTTATGCATGATGAAGAATCCGATGTACTGGATTAATTATCCATGAAAGACAATGTTGGTAGGCAGTTTTAGGATACGTTAGTTGTGCAACATCAGCGATGTTGCGCAAGGTCAAAGATGTTGCGGAAGGAGGAAAATGATGCGCAAGTCGGAGTTACGATATTTTATGTATTTTTGGTCATTTTGGACCGCATTATGTGGAGTGTGGTCATCTTTTGTAAATGTTGTTAAGAAGTAGTTAGGAAGTTAGTTAAGTGGACCATGATTGTAAAGGTGCAAGCCTATAAGTAGATGTAGAATTTTAAGAGTTAAGTACTCGGATGCTATGCTAGGAAATGAATTGAAGAGCTTAGTGATCCATAGAAGAATTTTGGAGAAACAACCTTTGAAGAATCTGTGTTTTGGGTGAAGGTTAATATGACATGACAGATGTTAAGTAGAATCATTGTGTCCTTTTTTGTTTTCCTACTTTCATGTTTTCTGTGATCCAAAAATGAATGCAATGTGTATTTGCGACATGGATATGTGAATGATGCGATGTTTCTCTGCTTTGAATGATGTTATACTGTTATATTTGTTTGTGCATCAATGTTTTGCTATGATACTGCGATCTATTGAATAAAAACATGATTATGTTGAATGCATAATCAGAAAGATTAGATCTGTGGAATAATGTTGCGCTAAGCTAATGTAGCAGGGATTTCTCCCTTACTACAAGGCAGGAATGGCTACCTTCCGTCTATAGGACGGAAAGGTATGGTTCCTGGTGGTTGTGCAAGAAAAATGAAACAAAAATGAAATAGAACATAAATACAAAGAAAACGCCTCTGCATACAAGGTTATGGGTTAAGCTCCAAGACCCTACATACAACTGTTAGAAACATCCAAAGACCTGCAAACAAATAATGGAGACCTGCAAGAACATGTTAGGCCATAAACCTACAAGCAAAGATATGTTAGAAAAACTCAAATAAACAAAACAAAACAGAAATTATACCTTCTTTTGGTGGAAATGGGCCACCATGCCCTAGCTTGGAGAAGCACCTCTCTTGAGAATGGGGGAGCTATGGCTCAATGGGAGGATGGATGAGAGGGAGGGTGAATGGCTTGAGAGGAAAATGGTCTAAAGGCACTCACTTGGGCAGCATAACAATATGCAAGGAAGGAATGTTTTGAGAGTGACCCCCCACCCCTCTATTTATATCTTTTTTTAGGGTTCTAAGCCCCTGGTCAGGGCTTTAGCCTGTTTTTGGGGATTTTAGCCCCTTTAGCTCAATATTTAGCTCTTTTAGGGGTTTTAGCCCCTTTTTGGAGGCTTTAGCCCATATGAGAGCTATTTTTTGCTCTTTTTAGGGGATTTTAAGCCGTTTTGCACATTTTTGAGCCTTTTTTAGGGTGTGGGGGTCAAATGGGGTCAAATGAGGGTCGTGCATGGGTGTCCTTGGGTGGTGTAGGCCATGTAGAGCTAAGTGAGGGATTTTTTGGGTTAACAGCTAATAAGTAAATGCACATGGTCCTCCTTCATTCTGTGAAAACTTGGTTCCGTCAGCTCTCCCTAGAACATCTCGGGTGAGACTTCATATGCTCTGCATGTGTTGTCGGATGGGATAAAACCTCTCTGGGTCAGTACTCAGGGAGATCACGGTGGTTTGGGTGTCGACAGAGAGGGAACCAATGTCGACTGGTTTTGTGTCAACAAATGGTTCTATTGTCAGGACCTTAGTGCAACTAAAGGGAGGACATGTCGTGGCATCCGACGAAATCGGAAATCCAAGATTGGTTCGACCAAAAGCTATCAGAGTTTGCTGAGAAATAAAATCATAACCCTAGACTGACGACGAATAAGTGGTTGGAAAATCACATACACGTCGGTCCACATGAGTATTTTTTCTCTGAATTCCCGATCATCTTGTATGAGTGGTTGGCGTGATTGACCTATTGCAAGACAAATTTCCAAGGAGGTGAGCCAACATCCTAGACCCCAGAATTGATCTAGGAGTTGCATGAGGTAAACAACAGAGCATTGCAGGTTGTTGAAGTCTGGCTTGACAGTATCTTAGAAGGCTATATCACTGAGTTCGCGGTTGATAAAACTAAACCCTATAGGGAAGCAGAAAGGGATTTCTTCAATGGGGCAATAGGTAGGTTTCTCTTGTCATAAAAACTGTCTATTAAGATGCTCATATGTGAAAATGGCATATTGAAGATGCACCTTCAATAGTAGAACCTTGGTGCGCGGAGGTTGTGGAGACCACGAAGACATGGGGGGACGAATGGAATGATACAGGGTAGATGGGTGTAAGTTACAACAAGTATGTGAGGGAAGCCGAGGAAGAGAGTGGTATTACGAGAGGAGGAGAAAAGTTTCGACAAGAGAAGAGGCAGAGGACAAGGGAAGGTCATGATGTGATCGAAAGGCAAGACTGCAAAGGAAGACCACATGGGATGAAGTGAACCTATAGTGATGATGAGGACAACTAGGCTACACCCAGGATAGAAGCAATATCAACCCCCAGCAGCAACGTACCCACACCTTCACGCACTACACCACACTTAGGAAGAAACATGAGTTCGACACCGTCGTGTCCGACGTGTCAACAACACTCAAATAGTAGTGGATCAGCGACTAGAGGAAGAAGGCCCAAGATGGCGGGCGATGATGCGAAGTTACCTTTATTTCATGGAAACGGGACTAAGGATCCCAAGAAATATTGGTTCTTATGTGAGGCTATGTGGAATGTTAAAGAAAATACAGATGATTATGTCAAGAAAGGCCAATTGGTGACAAATCTTCGGGGTCACGCACTAGATTGGTACATGAAATTTGTACAAGTTCCTATGGGGACTCTTGAAAAGACATTGGTTGAAGTCAGAAAAGGATTAATTGAAGAGTTCAAAAAACCAAAATCAGAAGTGCAATACATCATAGAACTAAAGGAGATTAAGCAGTATCCAAATGAAACTGTTTGGGATTTTGACCATACGGTTTAAGACACTAATGGCAAGAGTCAACTTTGAGATGAGCGACATTCAACATAAGGAATGGTTCGTCGCAGCGTTACTATGTCATATTAGATTAGCGTTGATGCAACACAAGATTGCGACACAGAGCGAGGCTTTGGAGATCACAATGAAGTTGGGAGCTTCACCCGTTGGGGAGAACATAGTCGGTATGAACCAAATTCAAACACAGTTGGTGAATCTGACACTCCAATTACAAGATATTAAGAAAGTAAAAGAACATCGTGAAGAAGTTTGGTGTACTCAATGTCGCGTAGACAGACATACCAATGATAATTGCCCAAATTTTTGAAACTACCTGTTGTCAAGAGCATCGAACCCATTGAGTTGTTGAGGTATGTCATGGTGCCGTATTTTTCAAGTTTATGGGCATCGACATGAAGATTGTGGATATATGCAGAAGATGGTGACAAATCCAATGGACTTATATTGTACATTCTATCGGTCGGTTGGGAATGAAGAAAAGGATTATCGCACATATGACCTACTCCAGGAAAGAACATACAACTCGTACTATGTAAAGGGAGAATACCATCAAGTAGTACAGCAACCACAACCACAGGTGGCACAACCGCCACCTCAACCACAGTTTGTACTACAGATGTAGTTTGTACCACAACAGTAGTTATGTCACAACCTCAATATAATCAGATGCGGATGGCTCTGCAGCAACCACAATATGTTCATCCAATGTTGTTTGTTCAACAATAGCCAAATCCCATGCCACAACAATTTAATCTACCACAGTATCAACAACAAGGAGAATTTTGTGGAGGATCCTAAGGAGGCTGAGGTGGAGGATTTGGTCGAGGAGGAGGATGAGGTCACGGACCAGTGCAATGTTATAATTGCAATGTATTGGGGCACTATTAGAGAGATTTCCCACAATTGCAAGTGCAGTGTATGTATTGTATCAATGTTGACCACATTGTTGGAACTGAAGATGGCAGGCAGGAAATGTTCCACAGTTGCAGAACTAGAACCAGTTGCAGAACAAGAATAAGTTGCAAAACCAAAACTAGTTGCAGAATCAGAACCAAATTCCAATTTAGAACCAGAATGCAAATCAAAACATGAACCATCATGTGAATCCACCGCCGAACTAGAACCAAGGGCCGACGGTTGCAACGATCTCAACAGAGCCCAAGACGCAAGATGTCGATGTTGCTGTCGTCACTCATGGAGGTGCGACGACTGGAGAAGATAGCCCATTTCCACAAGTTCGGTTGGATAGAAAGAAGAAGGTGTAATTTGATGTCAACATAAAGAAAGATACATTCTTTGAAGCATGGGACGAGATGCGCAAAAATTCAGGTAAGTTACCTGTTTATGAATGCCAACTGCTTTTGATTCAGCTTTGGAAGCAGGAACATCGTGATAGCATGGTACTTTGCATAACTTATTTGAAAGTTGTGTGTCACTATAAATATATCTCGATGCTCTTGTTGATATCAAGAATCTATTGCATCGACCAGCTAAGGGGAGGAAGGACTCCGTAGTGAACTCTTTACATAAGAAAAATACGAGTAAAGAGATACGCATGAATATCTAGATTGGGGATTATGAGGTAGATTCAGTAATTCTAGATCTAGGGTCAGATGTGCATATTCTGACAAGACAGACATGGCAGAAGATGGGGATCCCAAATTTGGGTTGGTTTTTTATGCAACTGCTCCTGGCTAATCAGGCTAAAGTAACACCAATCGGGTGCATGTCGCATTTGGTAGTGGATGTCGAGGGCATGAGGACTTATGTCGATTTTGATGTTATTAAACTTGTGGATGGTGGAGGCTCTTATCCCGTGTTGCTGGGGATTGGATGGGCCAATGACAGTATGGAAGTAATCAATTTTAAGAAGCGTGTAATGACCTTTGAAAATCAAGACATCAAATTCATCGCTCTGATGGATATAAATGAAGGGAGAAGGTATGTTGAGCCAGTGAAGGATGGAGTTATCAAAGGATGGGATCATGCATATAACATTTCAGAAGATTACATCTATCTGACTATCGATGGGGAACTTGGTTAGCCCAGCTCTAGCTCTGCGTCTTCTAACTCTAATGATGCTTTATAGAACTGGCAGAATCGCATGCATGAGGTATCGCTAAGGAATTATGGTTTGATCATGCAATCGTTGTGTCACATCATGACTGACACTATTGAATTACCAATATATGAAGGACTTCCTGAGTTGTCTGAATTTCTAATGGAATTTGAAGATAAGGTATCAGAACCACAGCGGTTGTTGGTGCTGGAGGAGGCACTAAAGGCTACTCCAGCACATTGGTGGGTGACCCATAAAAATTCGCTCACTGGATGGTAGTAGTGTCAAAGATTGATGACAGTTCACTTTGGAGATGCATCAATATACCAAACTGGAAGGTATGATGGGAGAAATGACCCTGGAATTCATTTGATTAATTCCAGACCTTGTGGGCATCGTGACCAAAGGATGATTGGGTCCATGCCTTTGTCCACACTTTGGATGAAATATCGGGATCTTGGAATGTACCAGCTGAGTTGTGCAAAGAGATCACTACCTGGGAGGAACTACTGGTTTGCTTCACTCACACCTTCAGTTTCGCGGATACCAATCCAGATGTTCAGAATGCACTACAGCTCATTTGTGATGTTGTTCTGAAGGCAGTTCCAGTCGCATATCCAGTGGATCCACATGTGCATTGTCAGATACAATCAATGATGAAATGTTACAATGTGACGTGAGGGCTAGATGATGATGATGATATGCAGAACATCAATATTTTGGAAACAAAAGGTAGTCGTGATGTCGCAACACCTGAAATACCGATGGATCCAATGAATCAACCATTGAAAATTAGGAAGGTCAACATTGGGACGGACGAGAACCCAAAGTTTTCAAATGTTGGGGACTACTGGGATGAAGAAATGGTGGCAAATATCACAGACCTGTTGCATGAATTCCAAGATTTGTTTCCTACGAATTTTTTGGAGATGAAGGGAATACTGGGAGATTTAGGAGAGATGAAGAGTCCATTGAAGCCAAATGCGAAACCGGTAAGGCAAAGGCCGTATCACCTGAATCCATGATACAAGGAGAGGGAAAAATCCCAACTTGACAGAATACCGGATGCTAGAATAATTGAGCCCATTGAAGAATTAGAATGGATCTGTCCTATGGTGGTCCAAGATAAGAAGACAGGTGAGGTTCGTATTTGCGTTGACCTAAGAAAATTGAATGATGCCTGTATGCATGATCCATTTTCGACACCATTCACTAATGAGGTGCTATAATGAGTGGGAAGTTAAGAAATGTATTATTTTACGGATGGATTTGCTGGCTATCACCAGATAAGGATTGCAAAAGAGGATCACCACAAGACAACATTTGTTACTGAGTGGGGTTGTTTTCAGTACATTGTGATGCCATTTAGGCTGAAGATTGCGTATGCGATATCTTCCTGGGTTGTCGTCGCTGCATTCAAATATTTTATTCAGAACATTCCACAAGTTTATATGGATGACTAAACACTTGATGGTTTGATTAGGGACCATCTGGAAAACCTACGACTGTGCTGGAGAGATGTCGATAGCATCAGATCGCGCTCAATTTGAAGAAGTGTATTCATTGTGCACCGTTTGGAATGTTGTTGGGACATATTGTTTGCAAGCAAGGATTGTCGGTTGATCCCGCAAAGATTGTGGTTGATCTTGAGCTTGTCGCCACCTACGAATGTGAATATGCTTAGAGCGACACTGGGGCACACAGGGTATTATCACAAGTTCATACGAGGTTATGCTACGATCACAGCTCCTATGGAGAGGTTGCTAAAGAAAGATGTGGTATTTGTATGGATTCAAGAGTATCAAGGAAGTTTTGATACACTGAAGGCCAAGATGGCTTCCGCACCAATACTATTCTGTCCTGATTTGAACAATGAGTTCCATGTCCATGTGGATGCATCATCAGTTGCACTGGGAGTGGTGCTTGCGCAACCAGGGGAAGGAGATCTTGGTCACCCAATTGCTTTTGATAGTTGGAAGTTGTCGTTTGCAGAGAAAAACTATACGACTACAGAGAGGGAAGTTCTGGCGATGGTATATGCGCTATAGAAGTTTAGGCATTACCTATTGGGAGTTCATTTCAAGATGTGTGACAGACCATTCTGCTTTGAAATACTTGGTCAATAAGCTTGTGTTGGGGGGCGAAGATATGTCACTAGCTACTTTTTTTTCAGGAGTTTGATTTTGAGATAATTGTGAAGCTAGGTCGCTTGAATGTTGGCCTAGATCATTTATCCCCAATTGAGACAAGTGAGGAACCAACAAACATTGAAGATGGATTGCTTGATGCACAACTATTTAGAGTTGACATGGTTGATGATCATTATGATCAAGTAATTCATTTTTTGGCAACAGGAATTGCACCAGAGGAGCTTACTACAAGTCAGAAGAAGCAGTTGGTGGTTAAGGTCACGGATTTCCAGTCGATCACTGGAAAACTCTATAAACTAGGACCATATGAGATTTTACGACGATTTGTCCTACCACATGAACAAGGGAAAATATTGGAAGAGGCACATGCACGATTTGTTGGTGGACACTATGGAGGTCACGATACCGCTAAGAAGGTGCTCCGTGCAAGGCTTTGGTGGCCCACTCTTCATAATGACACAACAGACTATGCATGAACTTGTGGCGTATGCCAAAGAACTAGAAAACCATCAAGGAGGGATGAGATGCCATTGGTACCTCAAGTGACATTGCAACCATTTGATAAATGGGTTGTGGAATTTGTGGGACCAATCACCCACCTAGGAAGAGAACTAGTGCATGGTATATAATTACAGCAACAGACTATCTGACAAGATGGGCGGAGGCCGCACCTGTTGTAGATTGCACCGCTACGACAGCAGCGAGGTTCTTGTTTGATATCATTGTTACTCGGTTTGGATGTCCAAGGATATTGATGAGCAATTGGGGGAGTCACTTCATCAATCACATAGTCAATGCATTGACAAAAGAACTTCAGATACAACATAAGAAGAGTACCCCATATCATCCGTAAGAAAATGGAACAATGGAGGCATTCAATAAGGTGATGAAGAATGCACTTACAAAGGTATGTAACATAAACCGTGATGAATGGGATTTGAATATTCCAACATTCTTGTGGGCATATCGATCCACTTGTAAAAGATTGATAGGACATACACCATTCAAATTGATGTATGGGAAAGAGGCAGTCATGCCTATGGAGTACATTATTCATGTTTGCGCATAGTAGCAACGACAAGTATGGATGATGAAGCAACATTAAAAGAATGGTTTGCGTAGTTGGTGTAGCTCGAGGAAGACCGCTTTGTCGTAGGTTTTCACCAGTGCGTTGAGAAGGATCGACAAAAGTCTTGGCATGATCGACATATTAAGAACAAACTTTTTCAACAAGGAGACTTGGTGTTGTTGTACGATAGCAAGTTCACGAAGCATCCAGCTAAGTTACAGATGCATTGGCTAGGTCCATATATCATTAATTCCATTAATTTAGGAGGTGGAGTACAACTGTAGTAGTTAGATGGTGCGACGCTACCAAAGCTAGTGAATGGCAGCAGGCTAAAGCCCTACGGGACGGTCCCTGGAACATGCGATGCTTGAGGCACTCCGCGATGAAAAAAAAAGGAAGAAGGATGGATAGATAGAAGGATGGCACAATAGGAGGAAAAGGATGTGCAAATAGTAGAGTTGGTATCGCAATTACAAATCCATGTCGCGATAGGCACAAGTCCGCGACATGGTCAAATCAATAATAAATGTAGATAGTTAAAGCAGTTAACCGATGGCGCTTGTTGAAGCAACGTGTATTGATGGCGGATTTGACCATTGGATTGAAAGGATCGACGATGGATTTAGGCAGTTAATGGATGATTTGGTTATGATGATTGGCATGATTTGGTCATGATGGTCGAGTGATCGATTTGGTGCTATAACAAGGGGTCGAATGCGGTCAAAAGTCACCATTGTGTAGAGTGTGAATTGAGCATAGTTGTATTGAGCTTATTTGTGCAATATTGAGTAGAGTTGTAGAGCAGAGTCGCATTGAGTTGAGTGATTTTCCAGGTGATGTGAGGTTGAGCTCCCATTGAGCATTACGAGGCACTGGTGCAGCATACAGAGTGAACTAGTTACGATTAAGATTTCAAGCAAAAGGGAATCACCAGTCATCCCAGTAACCATCGAGGAGGAATTTGCAAGTATTCTGGTAGGATCATCATCAATGTCGAAGAAGAAGAGGGGGGGAGGGGTGGCCTAGCTCCCCGATGCCAAAGAAGCAGCAGACTAGGTCATCTGCATGAACGCAGGAGGAGGTACCTACGCAGATGGGTCCATCGAGATTAGGAGTTATGGAATCAGCAGCTTGCGTAGGGGTGTCCGCTGAGGATATCCCTGGATATATATCTCCCTGTCGGCCCAGTGTGCAGCCCAAGAAGCTCACCAAGAACCAAAAATACCAAGTGAATATGCCAGCGATACCACAGGGAATGGCATGCACCACCGACATTGTGCCTACACTGATGCATATGAAATATGATGACCATGATATGCTTGCATTGAAGGACATTACAGAGGATCCATATGTGCCGATGGTAGCAATAGGAGGTTTCCCGATAGTACGCGTTAAGAAGGATTGGGCACACAGGTTGGATAGAGAAGGATTGTTGGGATTGATCAACATGTCACATTTTGGGCAGTTGAATGAGGCAAATGCATGTGTGAAGCATCTCCTTGCATGCTTCCATGGTGGGATTTTATGGCTAGATAAACCGGTCATAGTAACGGTAGCACTTATTTCAAACATCACGATGCCACCTAGGGATGGGCCATACCCCTCACAGTATTTTAGAGGGAAATATAATGACAAAAGGCTCACAACGAAGTTGAAGAAGCATTATGCTTTACAGCAAGACAAACGGGTGTACTGGATTGATAGTATCAATGATTAGGTGATGCGCATTAGAGCAAGGATCTTGGATAGCAAACTAGTCTGGAATAACCGACTCATCCAATGTAACTTGGGGGTAATTTCATGCGCAACATAGTGTGCGGAAGGAGTACAAATGAATTGGTCACTATTCCTACTAAACCAATTGACGGAGGATGCAGTGGCAATCCAGGAGGGAGAGAAGTTGTTTACATATAGTTGGTTGTTGATCTTGATTGCGCTCATGGATTTGATGGATCCAGATGATTATCAAGGCATGGAAGTGGATGCAGTAAAGGTTTGTCAAGGTGCACACTACCAGAACCTCTGGTGGGTGAAGGAAGTTGAGAGACTTAAGGACTACATAGCTCAGTTCTGTATCTATTGGGAGGCACTGAAGGCGATATCTATGAAAGTCCCATCATTATCTGAGGAAGCTGCGATGAAATATCAACAGATTGCTTGGTTTGCGATTGGCCCACATGCCATTCATGTGCAAGCACGACATGACCCAGAGAAGTGGTGGTTACCAACACCATACAGGTTGTCTGACGAGGAGTTGGAGATGATTATTGATGATTGGCCCGCAACATGGAGAGAACCGATCAACTTATACGAAGTATCAATGGGCCCACTAGCGGATGCACTAGTTGATTAAGTACCTATGTCTGAACAATAGAGTAACCAAGATTCATATCAAGAGTCATCAAGGACACCTACGGACTTAGAGGTAGAGCACAAGTTTGAGGAATTTAGAACAAATATGCGTCAGGAGTAGGGTGCAATGAGTAGCACAGCCCCAGGGATGGAGGCACAGTTGAACCGGCTCATCCAGGTGATTACAACTACAACAGATGCAACAACTAGAGAAATGAATAAGCAAGCGCCAGAAGGTTTCAACAAGGTAAAAAATTGACATGATTATTTATTTGATGTAGTTTTGAGGAAGGCACTAGAGGTAGCGACTATGCAAGACCTTGGCTCGATCAGAATTGGGACACAGATTCAGAATGTGCAAATTATGCCACATGCGGTCGATACCAACAATGAGGATATCAATGCCTCCCTACAACAGTTACAAGTTTCGTCCATAAACATCAATGCACTGTCCACACAGATGTTGGTGCATATGCAAAGGGTCACCAATCAGGAGTTGGCAGACAGGGAACAAAGTATCAGCAGTCAGTTCTTGTGATCGCAGTAGAAAGAGGCAGAAGCACAGAAAGAGGTTGAAGAATTGAATAAGGAACAAGAGCGGATGATTGCAGAGAATGCCAAAGCAATCGAGGTGCTGAAAAAGGAGCAGGACCGCTTGACGGTGGAGAAAGCAAACCTCTGGGACAATAGAGTGCGGTTGGAATAGACAGTTTCTAATTCCTGTTAATTTGTATTGGACAACACGGCATATCTGCTTGGGGTCATCATTTCTTAGTTGTAGTGAGACAATGCGTACTTACAGGCCCTGGTACACCCAGAAAAACCATTGGAGCAAGTAGTAGAGAGTAAAAGTGCCATGGAGGAGTTGGTGACACAACTAGAAGAGATCAAGCAAGAGGCGAAGAAAGTAACTGATGCGACTTTGCAATTTTGGGGTAGCGTAGTCCAGGACAAGGAATTGTAGAAACCGACCAAGCAGTTGCAGGAGGCAGCGTGGAAACTGGCAACACTAAAGACGTCACTAAGAGAGCTACCATCAGTTGTTCATATCACTAAGTCTGTGGAGCTGAAGGACTTGAAAAAGCACACTGTGAAGACACAGGAGCGTCAGCAAAGCCACAATACACAGTTAGATGAGTTCCAAGATATTGGAGCGCATCTTTCTGTTAAGGCAGTTTCTACACTATAGGCAGTACAAGCAGTCAAAAAAGAGGTTACTGATAAGATGGTTGAGCATCCATTAGCACATGACTTGATAGGAATCTAGGATATTGCTGAGAAGGTCAAAGATCAAGTCAAGGAGATCAGTCAGCAGTATGAGGACTTCAAGCTGAATATCAATGAGTACACCATGTCCAACTTACGTGGATTGAGGGCGAGCCACAAGATTGTGTTGGGGGCATGTTGGCAGGAGGTTTTGGGATAGGTTAGTTGCACAACATCGTGGATGCTGCGCAAGGTCAAAGATGTTGCACAAGGAGGAAAATGGCACGCAAGTCAGAGTTATGATATTTTATGTATTTTGGTCATTTTGGACCACATTATGTGGATTGTGGTCATATTTTGTAAATGTTGTAAAGAAGTGGTTAGGAAGTTAGTTAAGTGGAACATGATTGTAAAGGCGCAAGCCTGTAAGTAGATGTAGAATTGCAAGTGTTAAGTATGCAGATGTTATGCTAGGAAATGAATTGAAGAGCTTAGTGATCCATAGAAACATTCTGGAGAAACTGTCGTTGAAGAATATGTGTTTTGGGCGAAGGTTAATATGACATGACAGATGTTGAGCAGAATCATTGTGTCCTTTTCTATTTTCCGCGATCCAAATATGAATGCAATGTGTATCTGTGACATGGATATGTGAATGATGCGATGTTTCTTTGCTTTGAATGATGTTATACTGTTAGATTTATTTATGTATCAATGTTTTTCTATGATACTGCAATCTGTTGAATAAAAACATGATTCTGTTGAATGCATAATAAGGATGATTAGATATGTGGAATAATGTTGCGCTACGCTAATAAGTAGATGCACATCGTCCTCCTTCATTCTGCAGAAACTTGGTTCCATCATCTCTCCCTATAACATCTCGGGTGAGACTTCATCTGCTCTGCAGGTGTTGCCAGATGGGATAAAACTTGTCTGGGCCGGTGCTCAGGGTATTGCGGTGGTTTGGGTGTCAACAGAGAGGGAACCCCTGTCGACTTGTTTTATGTCAACAGAAAATTCATATTTATGGAGGTGATGAACCAAATATCCATGCAGCCATTCGCTATAGTTTGCATGGTAGTGTTTATGGCTTGTTATTAATGTGTTGGGCACTTGATAAGTTGATATAATTTATCTATATTCTCTATTGATCACTATTCTCTATTATATAGCACTTGGGGTGCCGAAACCTATATGTTATTGTGTAAAATACATTCTCTCCGATCTATCATAATTATACTCTGAATATATGTTGGGGGTTTCCATCCTTGTTGTTTTGAGGGGTTTCCCCGAGCTACATATTGTGTTGTGGATGAATGATATATGTGATTGAATGTTCCATTGATTCCATTATTCAATATTTTGAAATTAAAGTTTTAAAGTTCAAAGATCATCAAATTTACTCAAAATTCAACATGGTATCATATCTCAGGAAGTGAAGGAGATGATTTTCACAAGTAAACTATAAGCATATGTAGATTTCGAGGAGTTGAGCAAAAGTTATAAGAACCATGACATCAATCTATGTTCGACTAGAATACCATCTTGATGGTACTTCTAATTTCAATACCTAGAAAGTGAGGGCGTTGAACATCTTGGAGGAACATGACTTAGATTGCTACATATCCACACTAGTGGAGGATCCTACATCTAATGCAAGGTGCATCAACTTCAAGAAGAACCAAGCTAAATCCAAACAGATAATATATGATTTAGTTAAGGATAATTTAATGTCTGTGATCACTCCATTAAAGATCGCCAAGGAGTGTTTTGATACACTGATGAACCTATATGAGAAGAAGGCCCTGAGTGAAAATAGGGCACTCAAGAATAAGCTCTGGAACCTAAATATGGATAAGGACGATATTTTGGCCTCATTCTTCGCCAAGACATCACAAGTAAGAGATCAAATTTCTAGCATTGGAGTAGAGGTGGAATAATATGATATTCTTCAAACTGCCATTGGTGGTCTCCCATCCTCACGCGAGACATTCTTGGCTGCAGTCACAATAGGATTTGAACCCAAAATCCAATGTCATCCAACATTTCGCACTAATGTGTCGGACAAAAATCACTGAAAAGAATGCCGATCAAAAAATATTTATAGCTCCGTCGAATATTCGACATAAAGGCATAAGATATCCAACCCCTAGAGTGTCGCATATCTGACCCTTAAGTGTCAGATCTCCGACGGTTGGATGTCAGATATTTGACGGTGGGGTGTCGGATAATCGACAGTCTATAAACCCAATAATGTCAGATCTACGACCCCTTAGCGTCGAAGATCCTACGGGATGTATAGGTTTTTTTTTTAAATGTAAGGTTTACATGATTTTAAATTTATGCTCCCATATTTTCAATGGTAACTATGTTCAAGGTCTCGAATATCCAATGCATGGACATTATAAATATAAATTGTTTTAAACATTTCAACATGTTTGTTGTAGAATTGACAGATGATTTGCGAAAAATTTTTGTTCCTAGACGGACATTTTCAGGAATTGTTTTAATCTTCAATGGGCAGCTGTGGGAATTTTTTTTTTCATCGATAGACAGTTTGCCGGGAATTTTTTATTCTTCGACTTCTCTTCGTTTGACAAAATGTTGATGTGTGGAACTTGATTTTTTAAGACAAACGGTTATATTCATTAACGAATTTTGTGACAAAATGTCAAATAGAAATATTCTGAATCCAAATGAAGACAACCAACAATTGCTTGCTAGACTATGGGATGCAGTGAAACGAAGGGGTGATGGAAAATGTTATTGTCCATGTACTCAATGCAGGGGATTTAAGAGGAGAAGAATATTGATCTCAACAGCCACAAAACATTGCAGGGAACATGGACACGCTGAGGGGGGGAACGAATATCGTCCATTTGTAGGTTTAGCATTATAAAGTTTATTATATTCATTTTTTTTGGTAATTGTATGTATTATTTTTATTTTTCATATATTAATGTATATCTATTGATGTTTCCATGTATTTATATTAAAGGAAAGACACCCTACAACATATCGTCCAGAGGAAGTGCTTTCAGAACAAGTTCAGGATCAGGATCATGGAGCGTGTATGTTTAATGGAGAACAAGTAAATGATCATATTGAACAAGATGATCATACCGATAATGTAATTGAAGATGATGGTACAAATGCATTGATCCATGATTCATTTAATGTTAGAATGAATGATGACGATGACGTTGATAATGAAAATGATGATGACTTTGATGATGTTCACGATATACCTCTTCTCGATAAGGCATATGAACCCCTTTATGAAGGATCCAAAACAAATATTCTCTCTACTGTATTGTCGATAATGAACTTGAAGGTTATGAATGGTCTTTCAAACATTGCAATCACACAGATGCTAAGGTATGTAAAATAATCCATCACATATATAGGATTGTGATAAAGTTTATTTGTATTCTTCTAATAATTGTATTGTTAACTCATTATTGATCATCGTACAGATGAAGCATGTTTCGTTAATATTATTTATTTATTACATTAACAATTTTTTTATTTTTTTGTAGCTTGATAGCTGAATTTTTGTTACCACCATCAAATATTTTACCTCGCACATATCGATATTTATCTTCCATCATGAAAGATATTGGAATGCATTATGAAGCAATTCATGCATGCCCCAATGACCATGTTATATATTATAATCAGCATGAATTTGCAACAGAATGTATGGAATGTCACGTAAGTAGATATCGTACAGATAAAGTAACAAAAAAGGTGCCTCAGAAGGTTATTCGTTATATTCCCATCATTCCACGTTTGCAACGACTATTCAGGTGCAAAAACATAGCGCAATTTATGGATTACCATGCCAGGAACAGAATTCAAGATGATGTTATTCGAATGCTTGCAGATGGTTCTGCTTTTAGAGATATGGAGGAAAAGTGGCCTCACTTTAAAGAAGAACCACGTAATCTTAGGATTTCTTTGGCAACAGATGGTGTTAATCCATTTGCACAGATGAAATCCATTTACACGATGTGGCCTATTTTTGTTATCAACAATAACATTCCTCCATGGTTGTCAATAAAGAGGAAGCACATAATGTTGTCGATGATTATTCCAGTTTTTTTTGTCAAAAACTGTTTTATTTATAATGTAGTTGTGGCATCTCATTTGTCATATTATGTTTCTTAATTTCATATATATATCTATTATTTTACTCTTGTCCATGGTTTATATATCTTAATGGTTATCATAATGATATATTTTATATGTACTTCAAATGAATCAGGTAAGTTCCAAGTCAAAGATATGAATGTATACATTGAACCTCTTATAGATGAGCTACTGGAGTTATGGAATGGCATAACTATGTATGACATATCTAGACCAATACGACAAAGGCAATTTCAATTCCATGAAATGGTTGTATGGACAATACACGATGCCCTTGGGTTAAATTCATTTTGTGGTTTGTAATTTTAAGTTCCACTTTAATTGCATTTAATGATATGGAGTAGTTAGAATAGTTTATATATGAATATATTTGACATAGATATTCCATATCTATATATTGTAGGTCTTCATACAAAGCGTAAATTTGCATGTCCAGTTTGTGGATAAAATCTCGTTGTTCAAAAAGCTTAAGAAAGGAGGTGTTTGATGAGTATAGGCATTTCCTCTCTAAGAATCACAGGTATAGAACAACTGAAAGAAATATTTTCAATGGGAAGCAGGAGACTGCATTAAAACCACGGAGAATGACACCTCACCTTGGAAGATGCAATACAATAGAAATCATCATCATGGTACGTATGGATCATCGTATATGAATTGTTATGCATTTTAATTTTTATTGTGAGTTGTTTGCTATAGTGGCCATATTTGATTTATGATGTAATTTATTTATAAACTAATATTCATGATGTCCATCGTGATTATGAAGGAATTAATGGGATTCCATGAGGAATGAAAATTTATCCTATTCAATTTAGCAGGTTTCCCTACTATGAGCACCTACAAATTTCTCATTTGTTTGATACAATGCATATTGGAAAGAATGTTACTGAAACCTTATGGTGACTACCAGAGCTAAGGAGGGAGAAAGATAAAGTTGTGAAAGCTTGCAAAGACATTCAAGAAAGCAACCATGCAATGAAAGATGTCATCCAATTTCATACCAACAAAGAACAAGTTAATATAAACTCAATTCCATGGATGTTTACGGAGCAACAAGGAAATGTTGTCAAAGAAGTAATGCGGAAAATTAAATTTCCCACTAGAATTTGTGCAAACTTGAAGAATATCATAACCAAAAAAGGTGATTTTGCGGGGGTCAAAACACATGATTGGCATGTCTTCATCAAGGTAATTATTATTGTTATGTCCATATAATTTTTTCTTGTTTGTACACTCTTTGTTTAATAAATGGCGTGGTTTGTATATTGATACAGTATGTTCTACCTCTCTCTCTCCTGGACAACTTCGACAACAATGTCAAACAAGTTATATATAATATTGGTAAATACATGAGGTAACTAGCAATTACTTGCATATGCTTAGTGTTTCTTTAATTCTCCGTATAATTTATATTTGTTTTTTTTGTGCACTATTTCAGCATATATTGTAATTTAATGTTTATTTTTGTTAAATATCGTTATTGTTTTGCATCACTTGTAGATGGTTGACATCTAAAGAAATCCATAAAGAAGATATAAAGTATTGGAGGAGAGAAATTCCTTGTCTCATGTGTGAAATGCAGAAGCATCTACCATCGACATTTTTCAATGCACAAGAACACTACCTCATACACCAAGTTGAGGAGATTGAGTTGTGTGGACCTGTGCACTCAAGGTCCATGTGGATGGTTGAGAGGAACTTGAAATTTATGAAGGGTTTGGTGAGACAACGAGCACATGCAGAGGGTTCTATGATGGAAGGATATACGGTATAATTAAACATGTTGTATGTTAGTGAATATATTCCTATTTTAGTGTCAAAGCTCAATTTACGTCGCATTTGTGATCCGGACTCCAATAACAAATTTGAAGGGGGGCAACTGAAGGGGAAAGGTAGATTGAGGAAGCTAAAAGTTAATTATTAGCTAGTGGATGTTTATTATATCCTTCATATTCTAATTGTATTTTCTAGTTATAATTGCTTCAATTAAGAGCATATACTTTGTTCAGGAGATTTATGCCTTTCTTTAATGTTAATGGCTATTGTCATTAAACAGTTGGTCGAGAATGGGATGCAATTCATTTATACATCACAAACAATCTTGACTGGATGAAGGTATGGATTGAACGATGCGCACAATTGGGTCATGGAATATCATGGGAAGGTGTGGCTGCATTGGTAAAAGAAACACAATGCAATGGAGATAACAATCTAACAGAAAGGGAAATCGATTTGTCATATGGTGTAAAAGATAAAATGGCAAGCATATAATTAATCAATCCCTCTAAATCTTTTATTTTGTAAATTACTTTTTGACGTACATGTTCTTCTTTTCCATGTATTGTTGCATAAGGACTGAATGGTTGTGTAATCTTTTCATGTATTGCTTATTGTGGGTAAAACACAATAAGGCTATGGTCTGCAATGGAGGTAGATATCAGATCAAAAAAATGGATGAAACAAAGAAAACATCAGATTCTGGGGTTTCGGTTGTCTTTGAGGTTACCAATGTTTCATCTAGAACTGACAGACATCCAAAAGTCTCAGAAAATCGATACTATGGGTATTTGGAAGATATTATACAATGTGACTTTAAATCCTTTAAGGTAGTTCTATTCGTTGTCAAATGGTACATGTTACGATTGAATCAATGCGATCCCTATAGAACTATTATTGAACATGATTATGGATTTACCATGGTAAACACAAGGTTGTTTGAGCTAGGAACAAAGCCCTATGTTCTTCCAAGCCAATGTGAACAAGAATTTTACTCAGAGGTTCCAAGTAAAGCGGGCTGGTCCTTTGTTGTGAGACACGATCCAAGGGGAAGGCCGGTAAAGTATAACTTAGATGATGGTAATGAAGAGGGTTCTCTGGAAGAAGAATATGATGATGAAGAGCATGATCAACATGAATTAGCTGACAATAATGATCCAACAGAAGATGTCCAAGAAATAGTTGAATCAGATGATGTAGCAGACAATGCTGATGAATAATATTCCGATGATGACATGATGAGCGTAACTGATGATGATTACGATGATGATATGGCCAATCCTTACAATGTTGACTATGTATTTGATGATACAGATGATTACTTGGATGAAGAAGATGATGACATGTATGAAGAAGACGATGGAATATATTGAAAGGTAAATATTTAATTAGAACTATTATTTTATCTTTTTTTTATAAAAGAGTTACTAACATCATCATCATCATCATTTTCATCGTCGACATCAACATCATAATCATCATCATCATCATCAACTCTTCATCATCATGGTCTTCATCGTCGTCATCATCATCATCATGGTCTTCATCATCATCATGGTCTTCATCATCGTCGTCGTCATCATCACACATCATCATCTTCATCGTCGTCGTCGTCATCATCATCTTCATCGTCATCATCATCATCTTCATCATCATTGTCTTCATGATCATCATCACCATCATCATCATCTTCATCATCATCATCATCATCGTCGTCATCCTCATGATGATGATAATCATCATCAACATCATCATCACTGTCATCTTCATCTTCATCATCGTCGTCATCATCATCATTGTTATCCTCATGATCATCGTCACCATCATCATCATCATCGTCACCATCATCATCATCATCATCACCATCATCATCATCTTCATCATCATCGTCATCATTATCATCGGCATCCTCATGATGATGATAATCATCATCAACATCATCATCACCATTATCATCATCTTCATCATCATCGTCATCATCATCATCTTCATCCTCATGATCATCGTCATCATCATCATCGTCGTCACGATCAACATCATCATCATCTTCATCATCATCGTCATCCTCATGATGATGATAATCATCATCATCATCATCATCATAATTATCATCATCATGACAATCATAATCATGATCATCAAGATAATCATCATCATCATTGTCATCGTCGACATCATCATTGTCATCGTCTTCATCAACATCATAATCATCATCATCATCATCATTAAGATCATCATCATCATCATCATCATCATAATCATAATCATCATCATCAGGATCATCATCATCATCATCATTGTCATCGTCGTCATCATCATCATCATCATCATCATCATCATCATCATTGTCATCATCGACATCAACATCATAATCATAATCATCAGCATCAGCATCATCATCATCATCTTCATCATCATCATCGTCGTCGTCATCATTATCATCGTCATCCTCATGATGATGATAATCATCATCAACATCATCATCACCATGCTCAACTTTTCAATCACCCTTCAAAGCTATATTTTCATTTATCCAAGATAGGGATGTGTCGTTATGTAGATGGTTCTTCCCTCATTAATGTGAAGGTTCTTTATTCAAGTTAGGATGTTTTTCTTCCTCTTAGGTTTGCATCTCTCTATTGAACATATATTTGGGACCCATAGTTCTAGAAGTCAAGGAATCTATTAGATATAAGAAGTATTTCAAGGATACAAAAATTTCCTTTCATTTTATTGGCTATATCAAACAATTTCCTTCTCATCACTTTTTGATTGAAAGGTTTGCCAGTATTATGCATTTTTTTTTAAATTAATATTTGAAGTAAACTAAGTTTTACTTATTCTTAATGTTGGTGGATTACAAAACAAGTATCTTTGAAGTACAGTAAGTTTTACTTATTCTTAATGTTGGTGAAAAGTTCATATCACTACCTATATGTGGATATGTGTAGAAATTAACCTTCCGAAAGACTACCATAGGACATGTTGTTAGAAGCCATTGACTATGTTGTTGTTAGGACATGATGATGAGGAGGAGGAGGAGAAGGATCATGATTATGAAGACAATGACAATGACGATGATGATGATGACGATGATGGTGATGATGATGATGATGATGATTATGAGGACGATGAGGACGATGATGATGATGAAGAGGAAGATGATGATGATGATGAATAGGACGATGACGATGACGATGACGTTGATTATGATGAATCATAATCAACGTCATCGTCATCATCATCGTCCTATTCATCATTATCATCATCATCATCTTCATCATCATCATCGTCCTCATCGTCCTCATCATCATCATCATCATCACCATCATCGTCATCATCATCATCGTCGTTGCCATCACCATCATCATGACGATGATGGCGATGGTGATGACATTAATGAAGATGATGGTGGTCATCAACATTGCCATCATCATCATTATCATCATCATCACCGTCATCGTTTCCATTACCATTATGAGGATGACGATGATGATGGTGATGATGATGATGATGATGAGGGTCATGACGATAAGATGAAGATGACAATGACGTTGATGATGATGGTGATGATGATGGTGATGATGATGAGGGTCCTGATAATGAAGATAGCAATGTTTAAGATGATGACAATGACGATGCTGATGATGATGATGGTGATCATGGTGATCATTTCCATCATCATCATCATCATCATCACCGTCATCATCACCATTACCATCATCATCATGATGAAGACGAGGAAGACGATGATGAGGGTCATGATAATGAAGACCACGATGTTGAAGACGACGACGACAATGATGACGATGATGATGACGATGACAATGATCATGATCATGATGATGAAGATGATGATGATCAACATAACGATAATGATTACGTGCGATTGTAGAGATTAGCTGAGATCGCCATCATCATCATCATATTATAATAAAAAATACTATTCCTAAGTTAAAAATACATATACTAAAAAATTCATATAGCTAAGTTAAAAATACTATACCTAATAAAAAAATACTATTATGGCAATACATATAATATAAAATAATATATAATAAAAACAAAATACATATAATATAAAATAATATATAATAAAAAATAAATAGTCTATTTCGACATTGTCGCGACTCGTTTTGGACAGTTCTATGCAATTTGGAGGTTTTTGTGAATTTTGGAGTAGCTCCGGTGGACCTCAGGGTTCATAATTGGAGCTCACGGTTCACGTTTGGAGCTCACGGTTTCGATTTGGAGCTCACGGTTTCGATTTGGAGCTCATGGCTCAACGGGTAAGCATCACCTCATTTTGTGGGCATGCTGTGACAAGGGTTTTTGGGCATGCAACTGGTTCAGGGTTTTAGACTGGATGGGCATGCAACTGGTTCAAGGTTTTAGTTTTTTTGGGCATGCAACTAGTTCAGGGTTTTAATTTTTTTGGGAATGCTATGATGTTTGCTGTGTATTCCAAAATAAAATTTTAGATGCCCTAGATTGACACATTACATTAGGATAGACGAGAGCTAGGGGAAACATTATCTCTTGGCTCACCGTAGCCCACCCATCATCGGAGTTGCAAGGGATAGGGAGCAATTCTATGTGAATACTTGACCCGAATAGAGCAGTGGTTTACCTTCAGAAATAGTTCCCACTCTTTATTATGCGCCAATATTTTGTTACAACAATTAGAAATCTGACTTGAATGAGATGAATCCCCCACCCCTATATGATTATAAAGGGTTTGTCAATGTTGGAATGAACTCGATTAACCACTCAGTTTCCAAAATTGATCTAAATCGATTTATGGATGATTGGATTTTTCTTTGTGTCATTTAGAACATTTATGTCTATATGTATTCGAGCTATGCATCAAATCAAATGGATAACATATACAACAGGGGGGTTTTCCACTGGACAGGGGAAACACATGCATTACCAACATGAGGGAAATCCATTGAATATGTTAATGCTTGGACTATAATAGACCACCTTGGTTGGACACTAATCCAAACCCGTGTATGAGTTTGAGCCAACATTTACATCCACTCTACAGGATCTCCAGAGAACTAACATCATTATTTTTCCATTAATATAAAGGATATGTACTAGAAGATTTGCCTGGACTTGTTGATTTCATTGTTAATTTGAACCTAAATGAAAAACAGAGAGGAGCACTAAGAAAGCTACAACACTTTGTAGGAAATCGAATGAGTAGAGATATAATGATGTTAGTTCTTGGAGATCCTGTAGAGTGGATGCTTGGTTGCTCTATAGGTTTCAAATATTTAGGTTCCTCATTAGATGCTTCACTATATGAATCATATATGGGGCCCCCAAAACTATGATTATTGATTTCAAATATAACATCCAACTCTTCATGAAATGGATAAATGCATGCATTTTCCATCTCATCATCAAACAAGGGTTTGCCTACAAAATATTCCTCATCAAAATCTCAACAATATGGACCATCTTCAGATTCTTTGGATGAGGTAATATAATAGGAGAATGGGTTCTTTCATAACCAACAACCCAAAGGGTCTCTGTCTATACTGCCTGCTTCTTCACCAACTTCAATCCTTCCTTATCAACTTTCAAACATGGGTTTTCTTCGTTGTGCATGCATTTACATTGATCAGCTAATGACAGACCCAATTTGATAGTTTCAGCTAACCCGCATTTGACCCATATTGGCTGATATGGATTCTGAAGTCTGGCTAGTCTGAGCGTTACAATTAGTGGACGAACCCATCACATTTTGGTTCGCATTCAAATTGGTTTGATTGTTTTTATGTGAGTTATCTCAGCAATCGGTTCCCAAATAAGCTATTAAGCTGACTCTACCCAAATGCGATGCTTAAGGGAGGTTTAGAGAAGGATTCAAGTTCCACCATAGCCACGATAGTTAGAGTTTTTTTGCTCACATGTATGCTCGGTCCATTGGAGAAGGATGAAAATCGGTCGCTGCTGCGAGCAGGATTGTCGAGCCATGTTTTTTTATAAGCAAGAAACTAGAACCCAACCGCTAGATCATTGAAGATCATTATAAAAGCCCTAGGTTAGAAAGAAACTCGAACCTAACCCAGTATTTTCCAAATTGTAGTGACAACAGGGGTTTGCCAGAATTCTGCCAAATGTTATGGATTTCTTCTTTAAGGTGTTTTATTATAGAAACCTTATATCAGAAAGCAACTTGAACCTAACCCGGTAATTCCCAAGCTCTAAACACCATGAGATCTTGGACTATACAATATATTTTCATTAAGTGATTGAATTAAGTAATCCACTTAAAATAACTATTTTATCAAAATATTAAATTTTTTTCTACATACCTGTTAATATCATCATCAAACAAAACTGTCCATGAGGACAAAGTTCAAGAACTCTGTCCACATGAACTATATCTCACAAAAGATAACAAGTGTTCATCCAAGAAACGGTGACGATTCCTGTTATTATGCCTCACAAGCTTGCGATGTTGCAACCTAATGAAACATAATACCAGGAGTCATCACCATTATTAGCCAACACTTATTAGCTATTTTAGAGTTAGTGAATTGAAAGTGGCTAAGTCAACGCAAAAAAGAAAGGTAATAAGTTTGACTAAATAAACTATTTTGATAATTGTACCTACATCTTCCGTTACATGCATTGTTTGGCATGCCTCACTTATCTCGACGTAATATCAACATTATTATTATTGGTATGTGTACCTTCTCTCACTGACAGTCTTCTTCCTGTTTATTCACCAAAACAACTATATTATAGGGCCTTTTGGCACAACATTGTTTTGCATGCAACTTTTATTTTGTCAATCTTAGAAAGAAACTCGAACCTAACCCAGTATTTTCCAAATTGTAGCGACAACAGGGGTTTGCCAGAATTCTACCAAATGTTATGGATTTCTTCTTTAAGGTGTTTTATTATAGAAACCTTATATTAGAAAGCAACTCGAACCTTACCCAGTAATTCCCAAGATCTAAACACCATGAGAGCTTGGACTATACAATATATTTTCATTAAGTGATTGAATGAAGTAATCCACTTACAATAACTATTTTTTCAAAATATTAAATTTTTTTCTACATACCTGTTAATATCGTCATCAAACAAAAATGCCCATGAGGATAGAGTTCAAGAACTCTGTCCACATGAACTATCTCACAAAAGATAACAAGTGTTCAGCCAAGCAACGGTGACGATTCGTGGTATTATACCTCACAATTTTGCGATGTTGCAATCCCATGAAACATAATACCATGAATCGTCCCCATTATTAGCCAACACTTATTAGCTATTTTAGAGTTAGTGAATTGAAAGTGGCTAAGTCAACGCAAAAAAGAAAGGTAATAAGTTTGACTAAATAAACTATTTTGATAATTGTACCGACATCTTCCGCTACATGCATTGCTTGCATGCCTCACCTATCTCGACGTACTATCAACATTATTATTATTGGTATGTGTACCTTCTCTCAATGACAGTCTTAGTTTAGGGATGTATTGAGGTTTATACCACATATTTGATAGTGTATGCATCCAATACTTGCTAGTTACTTGATCACTATCAGGGAACAACTTCGGCTCTATCCTATTAACCTTACTTCATCTAGCTAAAAGCAGTTCACATATTCAAAGAACACAATACTAAGGCTGATAGCTTATCCAAAGAAGCATCAACCTTGGCCTCAGGCCATTTTCAGTTTATTGAATTCACTGATGGTGAATGTACTGATCAAGGCACTTTCCAGCTTTTCTAGCCCTTAGCAGTTGAGTCTTTTATGTGTTGTTTCTATTGACATCCTTTGGATGATTGAGGTGGATTATCCCCTCATATTATTGATCTCTCTTGCTTATTGCTTCTTTGGATTAGCTACTTTAGTATTAGACTTGAATTCTCTGTCTTTTGAAGGTTAGTGATGTGGATGTAGTCAAGATTCCTAGATTATAGGTGTTACCTTTGAAGGTTTGTCCAGTATTCCTAAAGCTGATCAATTGTCATCTGTCTATTGATGATGAACATAGCTGTATCTATTCCATGTGCTCAGCAATAGCTGAAGTTGTAACTAAGATACCTTTGATTTCAATGAAATAACAAGGAACTGATATTTCCCCTGGAAAAAAAAGTTACTTGATCACTAATATCAATTGATATTCCATCACTCTTATTGGTAACTCAATTTTTTTCACATTTCTAGTAACCTACAAATTCCAAACTCTTTGTTTTCACGGAGTTTTTGTGACGTTATGGGTGCAAAAATAGTGGAGATTGGCATCATAAGGTTGAAAATTAGCATCCTAAGGAGCACTAAGCAAGCTACAACACTTTGTAGTAAATCGAATGAGTAGAGATATAATGTCTTTAGATGACCTTTGTG